>JAPKLW010000746.1:165132-232874 GCA_026898455.1 Plectranthus barbatus
TTAGGTTTATTTTTTCATATCTAATTCCACCAAACAAAACTTACATTGCAATTTTCGTGTTATGCATTAATTCTTCTTCTGTTCTTATATTCTCTGAGTATGGTTGGCACTGATCATAACATTTTTCTCTCCTAATGTATGGTATTGGTATCTTAATTAATTATGTGGAGAAAAATGTGTGATTTACATTTCTCACACTTACATGTTAACAATTTATTGATCTATACATGCATAATACACTCAACCAATCCACAAAAATGCATTTTCTTGACATGTGAAAATAGGCCACACTAGTGATCACACTTTGAACCTATTAAATTCAAGAGGCTCAAACTTGACCTGATATTTATAAAAACTCGTTGACTTTAGAGTTTTGCCCATTTAAGCTTATTAAATATTAAATACATTTAGTAATATATAAGATATATTACTTAACAATAAATAATTTGTTTAAAAAATGTACTTTTAAATTTAGTTCATGATTATATTATTTAAATTTAAAAAATAAAGATTTAAAATTTACAGAATGTAAAACTATTTGAGTAGGCAAGCCTTTAGGCCTAATAGGCTTATTTTAAGGCTGGACTAAGGCTAATCAAATAAGCTTTTTAGACCGCCCTATGGTAGGGCAGGACTAAAACAGTTGTCGGGTAGCCTGATTTATTCTCACCAATACGCTAGGAGGTAATGGTTGCAGATACAATATCCTTAGAATTATGAACCTGAATCAAGTGGCTTCAATTTCGAAACTCACCCAGAAAGAATTTTGAGCCACAAGAAACAGAAGAGTAAACAGTTGATGATTATCAGCTGTAAAATACATGAATGGAAAGTTATTTATACTACATACTATACTTGAGATCTGTATACAGTTGAGGATACAACAGGATAGCTTAGCTACGGCGAAAACTGGGATATGAGGAGGAGAAAGAAAGGAGGACTGGTGATTTCATGAGGATGGATGATCATTGTCAATGGCGGCCTCTACACACAATAATCTTTGTTGAATTGCAGTAGAGTATTTCCAGACAGGCATGTGGGTGAGGGAAATGGGAAGTTGAACTGAACTCACCATGCATGGCAGGTTGCTGTGTTGTTGTTCTATTATATTTATATTTATGCTAAACTCCGAGTGAAAAAATCATTCACTGCAAGGTTTGCATCTCCATGCGACACAGCATCTTCAGGTTCCGGCATATACAGACTCGACACAGAAGCCTACACAAACATAACAAAACAATGACAATCCACTGGGTTTTTAATCTTTGAACAAGGGCATGAGAGAAAGAATGTTAATTCCAACTATGGAGCTGAGTTTCTACAAATTTGCCCCATAACTTTGAGGGGAGAACTGTACCTTTGAGTCGAGTAATGTTTCCCCAAAACTGTCTGAAATAAGGCAGGCACCATGAGCTTTGAGCCATTCTATGCACTCCTCCACTTCTTTCTCATTGCTTGAGAAGCCTAGATTCTGAGAAATATATGATACGGGAACTGAAGGACGGTATGAACGAGATATGCACTTTAGAGCAGCATATCGCATTTTTTCAACATAAAGATCTGCAATGATTATGTTCAGTATATTGGCATTAAACAGATTGGTTATTTCAAAGTTACAAAGCTTGTTTAGTTGCATCTGCGACTTACCCATAAGAAAGGTATTGAGATTGGGTGCTGTCTTGTAGAGTCTGAAAAACAGCACGTAATTCCCTGATGTCACTGCACTGCGAACTGAAAGAGCATGTTTTACTGCTTTATCCTTTTTTAGCATCAGATGATAATCTGTAAAACAAAAAAAAAAAAAAAAAAAAAATAAAAACAATGGCGAAATGAGATATCAGAATGAGCTCATCTAAAGTAACAGCAACGCGTATTATTTACGATAGCTAGACAATATCCTAGGAACCCGGAGCTGTTAGACTCAAACTGAATACAGAGCCAGTACATCAATTTTTAGCAAAAAAAAAACCCACATACAGATTCGGCCATAATAAGAAACAACGAAGCTATTGGTGAGAAACTATGTTTATTGGGAAGGCCTCCATTAATGAAAGATCATCTACAATGCTTAAGAAGGAATAAAGCACCAAAATACACTGGCGTCATTCATACACGAAGCAACTCTGAAGCAGACAGAAATCTCCAATAGTCCAATGGTGATCAAATTCATGAAATAAGTACACAGATTGGCCCGCGTTAATATACCAATGCAAAACAATGATAAACTCAGTCATGGTAGCAAACCTGGACATTGCTGACACGAGATCCCTGTTATGATTCGAATGCAATATAACACAGAGTAAATTGTATGCGGCAAATTCCATATAGCATCCTGCAATCCCTTCTGCGTAAAGAGTTTTCAATTGTGATTGGCACTGCACATGCAAAAAGGCAGAACTGTAGAAGGTTAAAAAATGGTTATTAATCTAATAGCCATTTGTATAGTCTCTGAAACATAACGTTATCATTATACTTATCATCCACCATTGAACCAAAATAAGAAGGATAAATAGTAACTACTAAGTACTAACTAGCACCAAAAAGTAATTTTGTGGGTTCAGTTTGCACTAGGTGGGAGCCCGCCCCAAAATCTGCCTATAAACGGAGAAAATAGCATACCCAAAGAACCACCTATGTTTGAAAGAATTCAATTAAATTTCAAGGGCAAACTAACTGTTGGTTACTCAGTCATATGCGAACGCATACTACTGATCAAAAGAAACGGAACAATAACCCATGCAAAAAGGCATGAATCTGAAATAACTAACCTGATTATACTCTGGCAAGTCCCCAGCTTCTATAGCAAATCGAGCATGAGTTTCATACACCTAAAATGAAGGTCAATTATGATACTAGCAAACAGCATAAACAACGAACAGTAATCAAGTTTATGCAGCAGAACTATGAACACAATTAATCAAAAATCCTATTAAATCAAAAGCTCTAGAAAATAATGTAATTAATGATGAGATCAGATTAAAGAAAAAACACCTTAACAGTTAGCTCGTTCCGTATACGCTGTACAGTAAGATCTTGCCTTATTGATTTTAGCTGATCACATTTGTAAAGGTAATTCTTTTGGGAATTTTGGACCATTTCTAAAGCTTTTTCTAACACCTCTTCAGGCCTCACCTGCAATTAGTATCCTTATCGGAACGTTAACTTCCAAGACAGTATGCCAAATTACATGGATTCATTTTATCATAGAACAAAGATGAGAGGGAAGTTTACTGTTGCTGGATCAGGTGCAGAAGTAAGGCGTAGGTAACGCTTCTCAATGTCCTGACAGGTTCCCTTAACAGTAAGGGCATCCCAATCAATATCTTCAACCGCCTTGATCCCACTTTCCTCAAAGGTTTTGCTAAGAATCAAGGCACTAGCCCGTATAGCATACAAATTACCAGCCCCATCATCTTTTGCTCGTAACTTTACTTTTTCTGTTCGGGTTCCATGACCCTTGTCAAAACGTTTCGAACGGTTTTCACGTTTTTTCTTCTCCTCGGGTGATTCGGCAAGTGAAATAGCAGCAGAATAGTACTTTGTCAGACTCTGTTCCTTGTCGCTATCGCTAGAAGTTTCACCACCATTAGCTGTGTTGAGGTCTTCGCCAAGACGCTGCTTCTTTGCAGGTCTTGCAGTATTCCTACTGAAACTTTTCTGATCTGTAAAAGAAAATTTTGGGCCCAAACTCACTTTATTCTCTATTTCTCCACCTGAAAACTGCAAATGTAAATACAAACATAGTTGGTCACAAGACACCAAAAAAATCACCATTTCTGGATAGATAAGTTTATATATTATTATTTGCATATGAAGTATTAAAATAAAGCTCGCGCCTTGCAGATATGACTATTTCTACTTATGTCATCTATACATTCACTAATTTAAAACCCATTCTATATAGAGTGAAATTTGCACCAGCAGCAAGTTATCACGAGTTACACATCTAAACCATTGCCCCAACTTACCAAGAGACATCCTACAAGTTGTCGCATACAAATCAAGTAAAAGTTTCCAATATATAAATCAAAACCAAAAGGCTAAGAGCTCTAAGATGTTGCACCCTGATGAAGCTGGTACAAAAATTATCATATCTATGTGAACAAAACCTGCATTCCGTGCATTCAAACATAAAAATATAAAAACACTGTCGCGATAAATTTCTCCGGAGTACCTGTTTGCGGTTCCAAGCACCATAGTTTGGAGTTCCAAAAGATATATTAGCAGTTCTATCAGCCACCTTGTCCTCTGAAATTGGCTCCCATCTACTTTTGGCTCGCCGACTAGGACTCTTAATCTTTGGTGTTGCTGAAATGGGTACTTGAAACTCAATATCACTGCAGAAACACATTAAAAGGTACATGACATGTTACTCAATCACACATCAATTAAGAAGTTTCTGCATCAAAGTGAAAGAGACATACTCCTTGTCAACCCCATTGATATCTGGAACAGGGAAAAGAGGCTCAATGTCCCAATCTCTTGTGTGAAGAGTGCCATCAGCAGTAGCTTTTGTTATTACCTTGATGCCAAAATGAGAAGCATCTGTTAAAATTAAAATACTAAAGGACAAAACTCATTGCGTCTTTGATAGTGCATGGCTATGAACTATATATTTTAGCTACTTTAAAGGTAACCGCCAAAGTTAGCCATATTGGAAGAAATTCCAACTTCCAAACATGATAAATAACAGAAAATATGTACCCCAAATTATGAACATTAAAATACTAAATTGTCGTAACAAACGAAGAAGCCAGATATCAGTTTAGAATTACAATAAGTGTAATTAGGAATTTCCAGATGCAATCTTGATCCAAGAATGCCAAACTCAGTATCATTTTTAGTGCCCAGAGATTAAACTTCAATTTATAAAATTTTATGTGAACAAAAGCAAATCTCCCACCCACCTCCAAAACAGGAAATTACAAAGACTGTCATCGAAATATTGAATAATGATGATTACACGTGAATGTTAAGCCCTTCAGTATAGAAGTAGCATAGCATATACTGAAACAAACAAAGAGATAGCCTTCCCCTGTGCCCTTACTAGGTGCACAAGTACATCGAAGTATACATGTAAGAAAAAAAGTACCATCAGTCTCATTGTTTTTTTTTATAAAAAAAATTAACATTAATTTAAAAACACACACCCTACATGCCCCCATAGAAGCTCGAATCCATGACCTATTGGTCATAGGTAGGGTGCTTTCACCACGGCACCCGAACAAGGGACAAGGAAAAGGAAAAGAAAAAAAGAAAAGATAAGAGATGGATATTTTTCATGTATACATATATATATATATATATGTCACATACACCGTATAGCAACTCTGGCTAGAGTAAAATTGTAGCAATGCAAGAATGTCAATGTGCCCTGCTCCAGTTTAAATAAATGCATTACTATTAAAAAAAATTGTCAATGTCACTTATAAGATTGAAGCAGCATGCCATGATCTAAAGTTCCACAGAAAACATATATCGAGTCAAACCTTTTTGAAAGAAAAATAATTCATGAGAAAAAAATGACTCTTAGTTCCTTTATTTGTGGTTTTTGCACCGCTCAAAACAAGTTTTGTCCAGCCCCATACCATTGTTGCAAAGAAAGATACAGTCATCAGGGTATACCTCCTTCATGATAGTTTGGCAAGCTGCCTTTTGTCGATCATTTTTGCAACGAGCTAAAGCCCTTTCAACATAACCACGCAGCGACTTCGGAAATATAACAGGCTGCATAAGGAAACACTATATATTCAGTATAGAATTATTTGGCAAGCATTCTTCATTGGTTTGATTAGAAAACTAATGGAATACTAAATACAAAACTTTTTCTTAAAGTAACGAAAAAAAATATTGATAAATCAATTTAAAATAATGAAAGAAAGGATTAATTGGGCATCTAAAAGAATAGCTCGATCAGTCATACTTTCATCCAGAGATTCAATATAAATACTTGCCAGGCCACCAAAGAAAATACAACACAATGTCTAGAAGAAAAGAAGGCATGATTGTTTCATAATTTCAATCATAGTTAATACTGTAATACGAAGATAAATGCCACTCAGGATGGCATATATTACTGAATCAAACAAAAATAGATTAAATGGTAAGCATATGTAAGTAACATAAATCACTGAGGCAAGTAATTAGATCAAGGTAAGCATAAAGTATCAAGGATCAGAACAAATATACACTTGTACATATCAATCTTAGTTAGTATTCCACTTTAAACAGATAAGGTCTACAATCGTTCAATTAGAATAACAACATATTGCTTATTACAATTAGTTTTTAACAAGAGGTAAACAAGGCAAACAAAACTGCTTAAGCAGAGTTCAGTTCCACCCAACTTCGCTCAGTTCTTTAATCTTTTAATACGTAATACTTTGTAATTTATAATATATTGCTCATGAACACCAGGCAATTTCAGGGAATTTCCTTAACCTTCTCCATTTTAACCAAATGTTTTTTATTAGCACAGTTCCTAAGTTCATTAGCACCATAAGTGCAATGTTACTTAAAAACAAGAATTTCATTGGCATCCAATAAACTCTATACACTGGTTATATAGCATGTATAGTTTGATTTCTGAATATGATAAATGCACAACGCCATGTTAAGATGACACAGTGAATTGAACTAACCTTGAGCATGGAATTAGCTTCCTCTTGTGGCACAACCTTTTCATTTTGCTTTTGTGTTGCGACATTGATATAGGCTGGCCTTGCAGCTGCAGTCGTAGTAGAGCTATCTTTGTTTGGTTTTAATGTACTCATGGATAGGTTTGAAGCAATTTTTGGATTGGTTGGAATTTGCAGTTTGCTTGTTTTACGTGAATCTAAAGGCTCGGGAGGTGGAGGGAGAGTTTGGAAGGATGTCTGATGACTCTGAGAAAGCTGGTGTGATCCTGAATATAGTGCAGTAGGCACTTGGGAATATGTGGAGTTTTGTTGATTTTGAAAACTTCCGTAAGCAGGAATTGCTTCCACCGGCTTTCGAGCAGGTGGTTGCACAGTGTTGGGTGGGTCATTCTGGAAAACAGGAGCCCCGTGTTTCCAGTAATCACCAGGAGTGCTTTCACTAACTGGCACAGGCTGACAACAAAACCGCAATATGATCTCGGATTTAGATGCAAACTTTAATTGGAATAAGTTTCGCAAGGATTACCAAGATATCTTGAATGACTCAATCAAGGGTAAAAACAGCACAGTGACCTTCCAAAAATCATGTAAGGTATAGATGATCATAAAAATGATTAGAAGAGCTCATACTTGTTTTAGAACTTGACAACATATATTCAATAATGTGACAAGGAGTAAGGACTGCTAAGAAACACAGGGGAACTGACAACAAGCCCTATCCATTACATTATTGAGAATAGTTGAGTTGATCTCTTTGTTAGATATCGAAAGTGGGCAAGAACACAATAACTAAGACACTGATTTTCATTCACAATTTCTAACTGCATAAATCCTTATTAAAGAGCACTTAAGATCTGCATTTAACTCCAGACCTGTTACCAAAATGAATATGATGTTCATGAAACAATGATCCAACCTCCAATGGTTATTATTTCCACAGTCATAAATAAAAACACAACCCTATAGCATGCATACATCAAACAGTGGTATAGGCCTCTGCAAAATCCACCTACTTCACAGAAGATGCTGCAGCTTATCCAGGTCTCAATCCTTGATAGCAGAAGAGTTTTCATATATTATTTAGTTATAAACTCAAGCATTTACACTCAAAGATATCACATAATTTACATAAATATGAGAAATAATGCCAATGTAATTAGAGTTGTTTAAAAGGAAAAAATAATGATACAACATACAAGCTAATTAAATATGAACTTCACAACAAATAGAGAAAAAGCTCTAGTTCAGTCAACACGGTTCAACGTTATATTTTAACATAGGGGAATTTATGCTTTTCAAGAAACTACATGGGGTATAGTATACCCACAAAAATAAATGTTTGCATGTCAAAATGTAGCCCCACTTTCCTTATATTACTTCCATGTGCAGGAGATGGGGCTGAGATTTTAATGAAAAAGAACATTGACAAGTTAAATGTTGCCAACTTTAAAAATATCTATTGAACTGAAGATATATAGAAAATATGATCTTTTTTTTAGTTTCTTTAATAAGCTTTTTACGTTCTTCTTGGTGCTTTGCTTTTTTCCGGTTCTAAGTTCCTACATGGGGCTCACAGGAACCCTCCCTATATATATTGTGTGCGTATGAGAGAGTGGGAGATAAGTGAACAGAGTTCTGCCTTTAAACCCAGCTTCAAAAGTATAAAGGATATGGAGTATGAATAAGAACCTGTTAACTTTAAAAGGATTGCTGAGAAATTATCTCAGAAGTTACTTAACACAACTGAGAAAATTATCTCTCTGGCAACTAACATACTTGATTTTCATGATTCTATGCAATAAGTTGTAATGGCAGAAGTTAATGTCATATGAATCTTGTTTGAGCCTCAGGCGTGTTAGTTCTATACCAGTTTCCTGAACTAAGATACAAAATAATGCCGTTTGATCTGCTAAAAGAGGTGATACCTTAAGGCATATGATGTCTTGACAGACTACAAACATCCATGAGGAAGCCCTATATCATATTCTACGTTGTCAGGTTAACTTCTCACCCTAATGGCCCAGACAAACACCAGTCCTGCTCTTACAAGACACATCTAAATGTCTTCATCTAATGTGTCATATACACAGATCAATTATGCATAAATTTATATTTTGCAAGTGCCAATATGGCATTATCATGAATATACCCATTATTTTGCTTCTCTAACTGCACAAGTTCAATTTTAACATAAATATTCATTTGACACAATGCTGTATTGTTTATAATAGTATCAACATTTGGGTCCTATTTTCAAGGGCAATGCAATTTTGGGTTTCTCAGGTATTAACAAATATCTGACGAGGTAATGATAAGCAAACAACATACCCACTCTTCTGCTGCAGCATAAAAAGCATCATAAAAATATATTCATCAGACAGTCATATAGATGTTTATGTAAGTATCAACATTTTTTGTATGATTTTTGTGGTTGCCAAAATACCACTATTATCTGGTGAGGTAGTAACAACTAATTAAGACAGCCAAACCTGCACAGAAGTTAATTCAGATGGAAAAGATTCTGGTCTCCACAAAGGTGCGTGAACTGAAGGCATCTGGTTGTTTGAAGCTGCGTATCCAATGTTTCCACTAGGAACAGAACTATTAACACTAGATGAAACAGAAGCAGATGTATTTTCAGTCCCAGGAGCACAGCTGACCTCTGTTTGAGTTTGATTGTTATAATCCTGCCATTGTATATACTGTTGTTGGTACTGAGCAGTTGCGACAGCACTGGTAGAACTATAGGCTGAATTTGCGTCTTGGCTATAGTTCGGATACTGATGAGAACCATATGCCGCATATTGCCCTCCCTGCCACAAGTTAGTCTGGGGACCATACGTGCCACTTGTGTAACTTCCAGATGTCTGATAATCACCAGGATTGTAATAAGTGCTTGAGTAACTTGCAGGTCCAGCATAAGACCCTGTATTTTGAAATGAGGAAAGAGGCTGATAAGGAGCACCTGTGTTTTGGTAAGCTCCTATATGATGGGGAAAAGACGGACTAGGCTGCTGCTGATACTGATTTGTTTGTGGTTGGTACTGATTGGCTTGCGGTTGATACTGACTGGAATGCTGCTGATACTGATTGGGCTGCGGTTGATACTGACTGGATTGTTGCTGATACTGACTGTAGTAAGCTTCATAGTCTGTGCTGTTATATCCGTATGATTCAGTATTTGGATAGGCAGTATAACCATTATAACCTTGTGCTACATTTGTAGACCCTGAACTTGATGTAGAGACAGTAGATGCCAAATTTGCTCCATCTTGAACATTTTCAACGGGCCTTTCAGGTAACTGATCATGATTGTATCCAGAATTAGAGACAGATCCATTCTCCCTCACGTTATGATTCTCCCCTTGTGTAGTCCATGATGCCACAGCATAGTTGGGAGAAAAATAAGACGATTGAGCTTGGGGCTGATCAATAGCTTGCTTCTGATCATTGAAAGGTAGAAAAGGATTATTCAAACACCAAAAATAAAAACTAAGAAAAAAATTGAAAAGTCAATTAAATTAAAATCCAAGGAGAACTCAGTGGAAAGATAGCTTAATTACACAACCATAGTAAGTATAAATAATTTATAAGGTGGTTCTTCTTCAATAAAAAAAATGCGTACATCAGCAAGCAGAAAGATACAAATCTGATTTTCCATTTAGGAACAATCATCAATAATGCCTGCTAAATATTTAATGAGTATGCATAGTGAAATGGATGAATGAGAACAAGGTACACCACATGCTATTGATTAAACTCTTATGAGATCATTCTATCATATGCAGCATTGCAAATGGCTGAATGCTGGTTTCAAGTTGTCAAACATTTAAACAGTGACAACCATAATAATAGAAATAATTTGTAAAATTAGACATTAACAGGTAGCAAGAACTTATTTCCCATACATGGTTGAGATTCATCGCAATTGGCAAGAAGAGTATGATTCTTAAAATCATTAATGTCGTGCACATACAGATTCATTTCCTTGTATGGGAACTTATTTCCCATACATGGTTAAAATCATCTCCAGAGCCCACGCGGCCACACCACGCCCTCGCCGCCGCCAGCTCTCAACGCTAATAATTTCACAATGTGTGTTCTGTTCTAGGAAATATCAATCAATTAAAATGAAAGTCATAATAAAAACTAGTCCAAAGTAGTATCTGTGTGTGCCATTAGGCAAATTGATTAACCATTCATTTTGTGTGGATTCACTCAATTGTGTCCACAAAATCTGCTGTTTGCTTCTTTTCCTTACATTTTTCTATGGCAATATAAAGAATGTACCTAAAACCGAAGCTTAAGTTATGTTATTGAGATCAGATGGAGGAGAGTATTATGATGTGAGATTGCAGCATTAGTTTTGAAATTACCAAATGCATTTCTGGATCACATAACACATAGCAATTTTATGGTTCTGTTCTTACGGCTGGGCTGGGGTAGATGGTGTTAATAATTAATTAGCATACCCTAGTTTGCATGTTCATCAATCGAAGTTTAACAGTGTGCATGTTCAAGCTATTCATAAAACAGTAACGTATATCTCTGATGCAAAATTTGGCGCCTAGGGCCACCTAGGCGCCACCTAATCGCTAGGCGATCGGTCACTGAAAACCATATAATCAGTTGATTTAGTCTGTGTGCGGGCTAGGCAGGCTATGCGGTGCAATTAGGCAGATATCTCCACTGATTAGTCAGAACACGGGCGAATTGGAAGGCAGTTTTACAATATTTGAATTTTGAAAAAATAAAATAAAAATCTAAAATAGAAAATAGAAATAAAAAAGTAACACTTAATCCTAATCCCCATGTTGAAACTTTATTTTCTAACTGCTTTGAAATGTGGGAATGTTTGTTGGAGGAATATTTAAACTTTGGCTGTGTTTGCTTTTATATTGAAATTGTTTTGAAATGTTGCTTTATTGGAATTGTTTTGGTTTGTTGCTTGCTTTGAATGGTTTAAACTTTAAAATGCTCGAATACTTGTATCGATGTTATTTTGCTGCTTTGTTCGATGTTTTGTTGGATATTAAGCATTGACAGAGTTAAGCTTTTGAATATTTATTTAGAATGGTTGGGTAAATATTGATCATGTTTTATCGAACATTGTTAAAACGCTTGAATATTTGATACATGTGAAAAAAAAAATTTAAAAATTCAACAGCATAGGCGGGTGGTCTAGCCCCCTGAACGCCCAACAAGCGCATTGCTAGCTTTACAACATTGGAGGTATATAGAATGATTATACAGCTGAAAGTCCACAAATCGCAAGACTCAGCTCAAATTTATCGACTATTTACTAAAACGTGCAGTAGCAGAGAGATGCAGAAACAATGTCCAGCACATGGAATCATGGATGAATAGTAACGTGCCACCAACGCGCAATCAAATAATGATCCCACATTGAACATTAACAACACACATGCATGTCAAGTCCACAATTATTGCCACACTAGGGCGAAGCAAAGGAGCAATTACCTCGCCGGAAGCAACAGTTTCGGTGTTCTCTTCTTGATTCATCATATCACCGCTTTAAAAATCCTAATTACCATGAAAGGAAGCACCATCAAACACGCGCTCGCCATTCCCCCACAAAATCAAAAGCATAGAACACAAAACCCTAATGAAAGCAATACCTTTCATAAACACGAACCTCAAAAAATCCAATAGCTATTCAACCAACAGCCAATCAAGACTGTATTTTTTTATAATTTATTCGAGCTGAGAGCAAACTCATATATCAAAAGGAACCCAAAACTATATTTTTGAAGATATGTTACAAAGTATATGGGCGGGTGCGAACGAAATTTGATATTTGTTGAGTGGGTAAAATCAGAGCAGAATTAGCGAACGGGTATTACGGATGAAGAATATGAGGGCACCGTTTATCTGCAAATCGGGGTTGGCATGAAGAAGAGACCGACTGAGGGAAGCGGGATGGATATTGGTGGGGGCGGAGGGCTACAATGGGGTTGCCTGTTGGGGGCTCGCGGAGGGGACGACAGTTCAGCAATTGAAAAATAGTTTCAAACTTTCAAAATCAATATTTTGTTTTTTTTTACGAATTTCGAGTATATCATTTGATAAGATACAGAATTGATCGATGAATAGATTAATTTTTTTCTTAAATAGTAATTCGGTAATTTAAATGCACGCACAAGATATTTCTCCGAAGCTTGAATTTATGATACCAATAAATAAATTAGTGATCTTATAATTATTATTATCCAAATTAGTTGTGTGTGTCATATATAATTATTTTTATTAGTATTTTACTTGTACATTAAATGAAATTTTGCTTGTTAAGTAAATATGAGAAACATGCAGCGCTAACTATTATTATAGGATATGAAAATTAAAAATGAGATGTGGGATATTCGTTTGACAAAATTGCTTATTATAGTTAGATTAATTAATAATTACACAAAATAAATAAATGTTCCCACTTTTAAAACTTTTGCTACAACACAACAGTCATTTTTTTAGGTCCCGTGCGAACAAGAAAAATGGTGCCCTAATTTTTGTAATTATAAATAAGAATATTAATAAAATATAATATTCAATATTATGTCAAAGCAAGTTCACTCAATATTTCTCGTGACATACTTGATTGCATATAATATTTAAATAACTTAAATTTTGAAAAAAATCTTCCAACTTATACAACGGTAACGGATATCGTCATATGTATGAAATTATTCAATCTTTTTAAATAAGTCAATATATCTAAAGTGGTGTAAAAGACATATACCGCATGGTGTTTAGTTTATGAAACAACGGTTAAAAATAAAAAAAAAAATAAATTAAACTAACTAAATTCTAAAAAAATCAATCAAGATGACATGTAAGAATTTAAAACTATGCAAGTGAACTAGTTAACAATGCACAAAAAATCTAAAACCATGAAGTTGTGAAATTTTACAAAACTCATCAAAGATAAACGCTATATATGTATCCGAAAAATAAAACAAAATTTACCTAACTAGTAACGTTTAGATGATGAGACATTTCATTTTTTTTTAAATGATATTTTGTGGCAAATTATGTGACATGACTGTAAATATTTGTTTTAAATTAGTAATAGATATCATTAACGAATAAATCTTAATATCTTGTCTCGTTTTTTAATTTAGATTGAACTAAATATTTATGTTAGGATAAATATAAATTATAATTTTTTGTTAATCTATTCAGTTAAGCTAAAAACTCAGTTTTTTATTAGTTTTCTTTAAATATATACTAAGATAAATTAGCATAACATTACTACTATATATTTTTTTTTTAAATGGTGTCCCTCTCATTCGGAGGCCCCGGTGCGGCGCACATCTCGCACGGCCTCAAGGTCGGCCCTGATATTAATAGACCATAAATAATTAATAATACAATTATAATAATTAATATTATTAATATAATTGATATATTTGAAATGCTCCAATGTCACAATAAGTATGTAGTGATATATCCACAAATTAATTCGGTGATACATTAAAAGTTGTTGATATTTTGAATTCATCACATTACACCAGTACTGTATTACCATATTATATGAGTAATTGATGTTTTTTAATATTGTAATAACATAGAATATAAATATTAACTTGTGTATAGAATTTTGATTGTGGAAAGATAATTTGAATTTATTACTGTATTAAATTATTATAATTAAAATTTAATCATAAATTTTAAAACTCGTTTATATGAGTTGTATCGATGAATTATTCTTACATATATTTTGATCATTTTCAGTTTTTATTTTAAGACATTATCGGTTATTATCTCAATTAATTTTTTTTATAACTGTAATTAATTATTTCACAATTTGCTTTATAAATATTGCGTTTTTCATTTTTCCAATCAATCATTTTAATTAAGAATTAATTATTTCATAATTGATTTACAGTATTTAACCAAAAAGAAAAACAAAAAAGAGTGGTGTCTTCTAACTTAAACGTGCAGCATTCAAACTATTAAACATGATTATATGGAAAAAAAAATATACAAATAAATAAATAAATAAATAAACTGGACAACAACAAAACGTTGCCGTTTTACAAGTCACAGCAGAGGATCTATTGTAAATTTGTAATATTGTTCGCCCTCAGCAGCCAGAGCTAAACCCTAAAATTTGTTCGTCAATCCTTAAACCCATCGCAGTAATTGCTGGTACAAGAAATCTCCTCTAATCAGGGTTGTATAATATCTCAAGCCCTGCCCCTAAAAGATGCAGCACGATGAGGTCATCTGGCAAGTTATCAGGCACAAACACTGCAGTTTCATGGCCAAGTAAGCTCGCGATGATTTATCTGCTTTTTTTTTTTGGTTTGTTGGATCAATTTTTTTTTTTTTTGATATGGTGGTGGAATTCATAGAATTGAAACTGGGATATTCTGTCGGAATCCATACAATGTGACCGGAATATGCAATCGGAGCTCCTGCCCTCTCGCTAACAGTCGATACGCCACTATACGGGATCATGATGGTATACTTCCTTGAATTCTTGGTTTAAAACTATAAATTTGATTCCTTTTCTCTCCGCCCTGATTAATTTATTTTGGGGTTTCTGGTGTTTGCCGTTGCTTCATCTGCAGGTGTGTTTTATCTGTATATGAAGACTATAGAAAGGGCGCATATGCCGAATAAATTGTGGGAAAGAGTTAAATTGCCAAGGAATTATGAAAAAGCGCTCGAGATTATTGACAAGCACTTGGTATTGTGTTTTTTTATTTTGTTGCTTCATGCCCCAAGTGTTGAACTTCCTTGACCTGCTTGCTCGATCTGACAGATATACTGGCCAAAGCTATTGGTACACAAAACTAAACAGAGATTAACGAAGATGACGCAGATGCGGATACGCATGAGGAAACTTGCTTTGAAGACAAGGTTCATCCATTCTCTTCTCCATCTTTATATTTGCTGACTATTTTGTTTATATATCTGTGTTTATCCATGTCTCCTATATCACAATCTTATTCTGTGTCATCTTTCTTTTCTATCTCATGTGAGTTATCATTCTGACCAAATCAACTAATTTGAATTAAATAAATGAAGTTGCTTATTGCGTATGACACATTGGATTTTAGTATTTTAAAGTTATTGCAGGCAAAGTCAGCTTTTTATTCCTTGTGTACATTTGATATTTTGCCGCTGATTTATAAGAACTGGTCAGTGTAGATTTATATTTAAGCACAGAGAGACTGGTTGATATGTGATTGCATGAAATCTTAATTAAATATTTGCATTAGATATCTTTACTTCTTTACCAAAGCTGTCACCCGTCTCTCGTTGTATTACTTTTATACGTGATCATTTTTTGTATGTTGCAGCTTCCCTCAGCAATGTTTTACTTTTTGCATGCTTTTGACTCTCTGCCTGTTTGTGTAGAGAGAAAATTTTCACGGTGCCTACAAAACAAAAGAAAAGGGAAGCTCGAAGAGAGGAAAAGGCGGAGAAGGCAGCAGTCTTAGAGAAAGTAAGATTGTTCAATCTTCTGTTTACCCTGTTAGTTGGTTATCTTAGTACTGGACACTATTGCTGGGACTGACACTCACATTTTTATTTTTTTTTTGGCAGAGTATTGAAAAGGAGTTGCTAGAGCGTCTCAAGAAAGGAGTTTACGGTGATATCTATAATTACCCTGTTGATAAATACAATGAAATCCTTGATAAAGAAGTTGGAAAGACAACTATTAGTGAAGATGAAGAGGAGGTTATGCATCAATATTTATGCACTGGTTTCATTGTTTGATCCATTTGAGCACATTTTGTTTCTCACAGTACCATGCAATTGATGTTGCAGGAACCCGAGATAGAGTATGTTGAGGGCTATGAGGAACTTGAAGAAGAGGACGATATGGAAGATTTTGGTGGTCTTGCAATGAAAGAGGATTTCAATAATGGTAAGACTGCTCTGGTTTTTTGCTTCATAGTTATATAGCTCAGACAACAAAATAACTGTTCTGCTGGTACTCAAAGTGAGAAAGAGTCTGATATTAAGTCTTCATTTCCATCTTCAACGATACGTACGTGGTGTCTTGATCTGGTTCAAGTTCAACATCCTAGCTGTTGCTCATAACACTTCTCTTGCAGATAGTATGAATGACGATGAAGACGAAGATGAAGATGCATCGGTGGTTGTTCGTAAAAGAGGGAGGAAGGGTTCTGCAAGTAGGCTGGAGAAAGAAGAGTCAGATACCAAACCTAGGAAAAAAGTCCAAGTACATGTTGAGGTAAATGACCGAACTGCTTTCCCTCCTTTAAACCATAACTTTTGTTTCGTCTTTTAACTTTTTTTGTTTTGTTTTTGAGATTAAACCGGATATGTGTTATGTGCTAGGTTGAGCATGAAGGCGGAATTGAAAGACAAACATCTGTGCATTAAGGTCCTCCACCGTCTCTTGTAAGAACTAAGATTAACAATTTACGCCAAATTCATCAAATGTTTTTCGAATTGCCTACCCCATATTGATTTAGGAGGGTGTGCTGCTCAATCCAAGTATTTTGATGTAGAGATTGGATGTACTGTAAGCCGGTTTGCTGCTGTATTGTCAGGACTGAGAGTTCTAGCTTTTCTCGGCTCCATAAATTTTGAGATTTATTAGTTATTACAAGATTTTGACTTGATTTTTTTTTGTTGGTCTCTTCTTAAATATTAATTATCAATTTTAAGCAGGAAACATTAATTATCACTTGTGGTATATTTGTTCTAACTAGTCACTCTATTTGATGGGGGGGAAAAACTGAATTAATTAGTCAACACTATATGAGTACCCAAAATTTCGCGATGGTTTATGCAACTAAGATTTTGAGTCTTTGCCTTCACTTTTTTCAAATTTCAAAGTGTTTTGTATGTTTTTTAGGTTGCCATAAATTCCCCCCAAAACCGACCAATATAAGAAAGTAAATATGAAGATGAACATTTTCACCCACTATTTTTTTACAATTTTTTGGAAGTTTTGCAACGCAATCTTTACCAGTATGATGAGCACACTTCCTTGTAATCGAGGCTAGAACACAACAAATCAAAGGCAATAATGCAAAGGGCTTGTATTGTATTTTTGTTTAGCTGTCCCTCTATCTTGCTTTGCATGTTGTGTCTCGATACAGAACGAAATTGTGAAGAGAAGAATAATGGAGTGGTGGAGAGGAGACTGCTTAGAACTGTCTGTCATTCCCCCACAAGTGTGTTTCTGTTTGCAGTGAGGGATTGTCTTGAAAGTAAGAGAGGGAAAAAGAAAATCCAAACAGGTGGTTTCAAATGATGGTTTCGTGGAAGAGTGAAAAAAAAAATGGAAATCTTGAGCAGCATGAATATATCAGAAATAGATTATGGCAGACATACATAAATCCTGATCAGGATTCCAACCGCAGGCAATCACCTGCTAATCTGTTATTAGAATCTTTGGACAAAGATTCAAGAATTTGACATAGTAGGTATTGTCAGCAACTTACAATACTCGAGCATTGTTCTTTGCAGAACCTCCTCTTTAAAGATAGTGATATCTCATCATTATAATTTATAAGATAGCACATGCCAATTAATGTGAAAAGTATTTACGCCTCACCCACAAGGCTTAGAATGTCATTATTGTCTGATGCTATGTTATGATCCACTCTCCCTCACCCAACAAGGCTTAGAATGTGACATTCCAACTATCATGCAGAGTTAAAAAAAACCAAGTATTTGCCAGTTCAAAACCATTACGAGTGTGTGGGGTTATGATACCTTGTGGCAAACATTATCTCCTCAGCCAATTTCACAAGCAACAGGTGTACTGTACTTTTTTACCAACCAAGATTCAGATTTATGTACAAGTGTTCAGCAGAAGAGCATGTATAGAGAAGAGGCAATAACACAGCGTCTAGTCTAGATCCGAACGAAATAAACAAATGTGGCATATACAGAGATGAAAAAGCAGATGAACAATGAAAGAGATTACTTTTTATGAGATATATGCTTTCACCACCTTAGTATAGTCGCAAACAAAACCTGTCCTTGGACAAGTAATTTTCCCATTGTTTTGCTTTGCCATGTCCTCAAGAGCCTGTACAATCACAAAAACAGAGATTAGACTGCCCCCTTTCAAGTGTCCTAATAATCTGAAAAACTGACAGCTGACCTTGGTGCTGTAAACGTAGCCATTCGGCAACACGAGAGGTGGATTCTCAGTGTCCATTAGCTCTTTAGTTATGTAGCAAACAAGTTTTGAGTGGTGCTGCTTTGAATATGGAAGTGGCTGAGCTAATTTGCGGAATGCCTCCTGAGATAGTGGATCCTCCTTCGTACAATCATCTTCATAACAGAATCTAAACCATGGTCAAGGCAAGGCATTGATATAGAGAACTAATTAGCAGTCATAAGAAGCCATTCTGAGATGTCAACGAGACAACTACATTTCAATTTATAATATTCAAAAAGCACAAACACAGCTAATCGTAAATTAGGATACGGGGTCTTCAATGCAGATAAGCCTGCCTGTAGATATATATTCAACAACGGCTCAAGAGTCATGCCGTACAATTTGCAGAACTCTTGCTTGAACTGGTCAGCCAAAAAATCCCACTGCTTTTCTTCAAACAAGACCTACAACAGCAATGAGCGTAATTTTATAATTTCGAGATATCAAACTGACAACCAAAATTAGTCTAACCTTGTATAACGGGCACTCGGTGTTACTTCTGAAAGCAAGGGTTGCCATAACACGCTGTAATTCTTTCATATGTGTAGCCCCCCAAGGTGCTAGATACTTTCGGGCATAAGTTATTGCTCGCATATTGTTATCAGCTCTAACCAACTCAATGAATTCTTGAAGTCTCAACTGGAACTCAAATTTGCTCTGCAGAATCATTCAATGTTTAGTGCAAGTAGATTTTTGCAGATGAACAAGTGCAACAATACTGAAATGGCATTACACAGAAGTTGAGACTGAATCTAAGGAATTATTCCATAGCAAATGGCCGACTGACCAGGTAATATGTCAAAACTCAAAGAAAGCTATACGCTTCATTGAAACTCTTTGTTATACATAATTAAGTTGGCATGCATGTTTGCAAACAAAAAGAAATGTCAAGTGAAACTTTCACGGGTCAGCATGATTTCAGCCACAGGAATTGCCTGATTGTTAGTAGCAACACCTAGGACCCATGAGGGTGGAGCACAGTAGTAATATGACAACACAAGGGACTCCGCTAGCAACTACGTGGCATTAATCCTTGCTCCACCAAAATGGTTAACCCAAGTTACTAGAGAAGTCTAATAGGCCCACTTTTAAAAAGATGAGCTTCTCAAACGATGTGGGACATTAAAATGATCCAAGAAAATAAGATCCTTCATTGGAATACAAGAGGGGGGTCTTGGAGGACATCATCAAGGACAGTAAGGAAAGTTACGCATACGAGAAGATAATAATAATCAATAATTAGCTAAGATAAGCAGTAGGCAACCATAAATGGCCAATCTTTCAGGTTTTAAAATAGATTTAAAACTTAAAACTTCTTCCAACAATATTTCCCTTCCCCATGACTTGTGATTGATACTTGTGCAAGCATAACACTTGCATAGTAGCGTGGGAATCAAAGTATAGTAAGATGATATTGATTAATGACATGTGTAGCATTGTATAGAACATATTAGTTCACCCTGGATAAAACAAAAATGTGCTTAGCTGTGCCAGATACTTTCCTATGGAGTATGGATTTAAGATAAACGAAGAAATGAAATATCCTTTCCAACTCGTTGTAATCTGCTAAGAAGAGAATGAAGGTGGAAAATAAAGGAAGTACATAAATTTACCTTTGACTTCTTTAGCCTAGATTTGTTATCAGCACACCAGGCTAGAGCAGGGCCAACCTCCTTCTTTTGAAGAGCCTCAACAACCTTTTTAGCTTCAAGAAACACATCTATATCAACAAGATCCTGCCAAGATAGACAAAATGCCATTTGGACATCAGCCTGACATTTGAATTAGAACGATCACATGCACGTCATAAAGGAAATAATTGAACCAAACCAGTTATCAAAGCAAAATCTTCATAATATGCCCATATTTCTATTTTATTATTGACATATAGAATTTTTTAGGCAAGACCGGAGTGCCAGAGCATAAATCATTTCTCATCTTCAAATGAAGAATGAAAGGTGAATAACCCAGTCATTCATCTGATTCTCAAACTGAACACAGCGATATGATAAAAATGACCTGAATGTTGCTGGTCTCAGTGAGCTTTACAGCAGTATCATAATATGACATCCGCAGCATGTAATCGACGAGTATCCTCTTCAAACGGGTGCTATTCCACTCAGACAGATTTTCCAGTTCTGCAGATTCCAAATGTTCTAGCCGAGTTCGGCATTTCTGTGCTTGCAATTGCTCCGTTCGACTCCCCTCTTCTAACTGACTCATCAATCAATAACTCAGTGAAAATGGCTAATTACCAAATGGAGTAAAATGACTCAACTCACAAGTTTCACCAACTATCCCAAGTTCAATAACTAAAAAGTACTGCTGTCTGTATATATAGCTAACCACAGACCCTAGGAATATATATCCGATAACTGATGACTCAAAAGAATAAAAAGTAGAACCGCAATGAACAAGCAAAAAAACTTGAAATCCGAACAGCCCTAATCACCCACAGTTCAATTTGATCAACTGAATCAATAAGCCAATTTTTCTCTCATGATATTCATTTTGTTTCAACAATACCTATCGATACATCCTTGGAACTGAAGAATACTCATTTAGTTATACTATTATCCTTTATTCATATCAACAATCATCAATTCCTTTTGTCATCAATCCGCAACTTCTCAAAAGATTCAACCAGATTAAAAATAATAATAATAAAATAAGAATTCAAATCTGACACGAATCACGCAAACGTCAAATACGCGAAAATCAGGAGAATATACTTTTCTTTTGAGACCCTGCAATCGGGAGACGAGGGAACTAAGCTGATCAACAGCTTCATCTCGCGATAGGTCGGAGTCTGCGGCTTCAGAGACTCCGGAGATGACGGCGGAGACCTCTTTCTCGACGGTGCGGTGGTTGGAGCGGATCGTCTTCTTGTAATGTTCGAAGGGCACACGGAGCAACTGATGCTCCAGTTTGAGGGACTCCGCCAGCTTCCCAAATTTAGAAGGCGGCGAAGCGGCGACCGGTGCTGCGGCGGAGTTACCATTGGGGAGCTGCGGCTGCGAATCCACCTCCATCGGCGACGACGACATTTTTTGCAATTTTTTTTTTATTTTCTTTAATTTGCTAATAAGTGAAGTGGAAGCGTGAAGGCATCAGCAAATTGCAAATTCCCTTTTCTTTTCATATCTACTTACGGAGCAATCAAACGTTGTCGTATGATAGTTCTATCTTTTTGGAGTACTAGTTTTCTGTTGTCGAGGTAAATATTATGCATCAAATTACTCAATAAATAATATAGATCTTTTCACGATATCAACCTAATATAAGTATAATAGGATGATATGATTTTTTATGAGATAATTATTTTTACCCACAAATAATCAATAAAAAAGGAGTTGAGAATGAATAAGAAGAGAGTGTGAGGGGTTCAGATTTGAGAATCAAGCGGAACCCAAAATTACTTTTATTTAATGTAAAATTTTTATATTTATACTCCCTCTGTCCCATTTTAATAGGCCCCTTTCTTTTCGGCACGAAAATTAAGAGTTGTGAGTGTAGAATGAGTTAGTGGAATGAATATTTTATTGTTGTGTGTGAAAAAGTTGTCATTTTTGGAAAGGGGCCAATTTAATTGGGACGCCAAATTCGGTAAGTGGGCCTATTCTAGCGGGACGGAGGGAGTACATAATATTGAAATTAGTTTTAGTGTATGAGATTTTTATATATTTTATTATTATTATTAGCATCAATTTTTACTTAATTATGTGTTCTTTTTGTTATGTATAAACTCAATGAATTCCCTTAATAAATGTTTATGGTTCCGTCACTACTTCACCACCACCTTTGGTCTCTTGTACATACACACAAACACTTGTATTATAAACAAACGAAAGAAAAAGTGTATAATTGTGCTACAAATAGTGCTTTGTTGTCTATATATAAACTGATAAAATTTATTCGAAATTGTATCATATTTGCATGAGATATCTTCATATCTCCATGCAATATTCTATCTTTATTTTGCTGATCTTTGTTTCTTAAGCAAATAATATAGACTTATCATGGTATCAACCTAACATCAGTCTTCTCTCCAAAAACCCTACCTCTCTCTCGTATCTTCTTCCAACAACCGATGCCACCTCATTTCTCCGATCATGGCCCAAGATGTTGAACCTCTACCCTTCTCTACTCTCATTCATATGATCATGATCAAGTTTTCTTATGCGAACTATCTTTTATGCAAAATGCAAATCACCACTATTCTCTCCAGCCATAACCTATTTGGTTACATAGATGGCACCAAACCTATTACCTCTAATACACTTCCATCCATCGGTGGCACCCCCGTAGTCAATCGCGCCTATGAACTCTGGCTCGCACAAGATCAGTGACTCCTTAGTCTACTTCTCTAATCTCTAACAGAATAGTCCATGGCTGAAGTACTTAGCTGCACCACCTTGCGCGCGGTATTGCTTGCTCTTGAGGCTGCATATAGTCACAGCTCCAAATCTCGCAAATTATACCTTAAAGATGACCTCCAAACTATGAAGAAAGAGACTTGATCTGAAGCTGAATATGGCCAAAATATCAAGTCCTTATGTGATCAATTAGCAACTATCAATTGCCTCGTTAATGATACGAAAAAGGCTCATTGGTTCCTTCGAGGTTTTGGTTAGTCTTTATCCAGCTTTTCAGCTGCTCAGATGACGTTAATTCCTCTTCATAACTTCTGCGATTTCCTATCTAAAGCTGAGAGCTTTGTGTTATTTTAAGAGTTCATTAACACAACAGGATCTTCCTCTGTTTCCTTTTACAGCTAGTATAAACCTTCAAGTCAATGCCCACCTTCCTTTAGAAATTCTAATTCTTCTTGTGGCCAAGCAATTGGTTCATGTTACTCCAACTCTTGCGGTTGTGGCCGCAATTCAAAATGTCGACCACCTCCCTACCAAATTTGTCATCATGAAGGTCACTATGACAATTCCTGTCCAGAAAGGTATTATTCGCAGTTATCTCCAGCAATTGCACACTACTACACATTCTCCATTGGTCTCTCTCGACCTGAAACATCAAATTCGTTCCTTGACACCGGTGCCTCAGTCCACATGACACCGAATTATAATTGTTTGGAGAACTCTTAGCCATATTCTTGCATGATAGTTTTATTGTTGATAATAGTGCTTGGCTTTCTATTTCTCAATTGGTAACACTCGACTTTCTGACTGTGTTCAATTATTAGATGTAGTAGTTTGTTGCCTACATAATGCACAACGCGTATACATTTTTATTAATAATTTATTATTTAATTTAACCTTCTAACTATTATGTGATGACCATATTTCAATATTATAATTATTTGTATCAATTAGACCTTTCAACTTTAAAATTAAATTATTTAAATTATTAAACTCTTAAATTTTATATTGTACTATTATTAAAGTGTATGTACTATATTATACTCTCTCCGTCCCAGCTTAATTGTCCCGAATTGACCAGACACAATAACCAAGAGTGTGAGTGTAGAATAAATTGAGTGAAATTAATATTTTATTGTTGAGTGTGAAAAAGTTATTTTTTTAGTAATGAGACAATTGAGCCGGAACAAATAAAAAAGAAAAGTGGGACAATTAAGCCGAGACGGAGAGAGTAGTTTCTAAAAATGATAAAATCAAAAATTAAAAATAAGTCAAAATAAAGATAAGTAGAAGTAAATTTGAATTTTATTTAATAACCTAAAATAAAATTAAAACTAAAAATTAATAATTAATGCAAGAAAAATGTGTAAGAATTTTCTATATTTATTGCATGGAAATTTGCTTATCTTCTTCTCCTATAATGGCGGAGTTATTAATGGGAGACAAATATCCTAATATAAATAATTTAAATATAATTCTCTATTATAAAAAAATAGATCAAAATTTTCTATTTTATTAAATATTAGGATATATTTTCTTGTATTTAAATATTTAGTTTTTACATAAAAATATCATTCATCAATAATACAATTAATTCCCGCTGACTCATACAATTAATGCTTGTGTTAATAACTTCATTTTTTGTAACTCATGTGATTTCCAAAAATAACATCATTAATTTAAAATTTTCACTCTTTTTTTTTCATTTTGTTATTAATTTGTTTCTTTTGAGATTTTCTTCCTTTCATGTCTCATTACTTCATGTGCTATTTTTCATCCACTTTGTACTTTCTTAATTTTATGATTGTGTCTCCGTCTTATTTTTATGAGATTTTTTTTGAATATGGGATAAATGAACTTTGTAAAATTATGTTTATACATAAGATAGATTATGAAGAAAAGTAAATTAAAGGAATTCAAATTATAAATATAATAATAGTAAAAATTTAAATACATTTACAACACTTATTAATCAAAATTGAATCAATTTATCTGAATTGTACTATAATTTACTTTAAAAAAAATGAAGAAAGGTAAATTAGAGGAATTCAAATTATAAATATGATAATAGTAAAAATTAAAATACTTCTACAAATTAACAAATACATATCAATACATAAAATATTAAAATACATTAAAAACTAAAAGACGATACATAAATATGCACTCTAACAAATACAAAAAAAATGAGTAAAATCAAATATACAATAATTTCAACTATCTCTTCACTTTATGAGATAAAATTGTACTATAGTAATTTATATTTAAAAATAGATCCTATAAAATAATTAAAATTAATACACAACACAATGATAAAATGAAAAATAAATATAAATATAAAATCATAAAATTTTGGATGAAAAATAAATATAGCAACAAATAATTTTATTGGAAAATTAATGACAAATTATCATATTTTTTTATTGTTAGCAGAAAAATTTTCAACAACAATAAATAAATATATATCTCAATACTCTGAAGCGAAAATTGCATAACAACAAATAATACTAATTAAAAATTACAAAAAATTAAATAAACAAATAAACTCTAACAAATATTAAAAATGACACATTAAAAATACTCGTAGCTAGATGAGAAAAATAACATATTTAGAAAAAATATTAAATATTAATTCAAAACAGTTTTTTCCCAACAATTTGTGTATTTATATATTGTGTTTATTATTACGCTAAATTCTTAATTACTTTTTTTGTTTTGAGGTTGTTCCAAGTAGTTAGAAAATTATTTAAAAAAATATAATATAATATATTTTTTATTATGAATTAATAAATTAATTTTTTTAAAACTTCTACCATATTTTTCAATAGTTTATTGTTCGATTTTAATTGTTTCATTTTATTGCTTTATTCACCATTTGTATATTTAATCTACTAAAAAATACATAATTACTTGATGATGATATAAAACAAATATTATTTTTTTTATCAATATTCGTGATATTTAAATAACTAATTTCTGGAATTATTATTTTTACTTATATTTGTAATGAGATTAACTATTCCATATATACATACATTATTTGTCTATGTATCTCTATCTAATATACTGACTTTTTTTATATCAAAATCTAATATAAATTGAAATTATCCTAAGGAGTTCAGAGCAAACAATAATCAAAATTTCATGATCTTATTTTAAAGAGTACTAGTATTGCTCCCCACGCGATGCGTGGGAATTTTAAATATTTGTAGCCATATGTGAGATTTTAAATATTTGTATTGATATAATATTACTTCTATATTTTATTTATAAGCAAATTATATATATTTCTCTATGCATAAATTAATATATATTTTATATTGGCGATTGGATCCGATGATAAAAAATCATCCCGTGATAAAATGATAAAGCTGCTTGATTACCTTTACAATGTTGCTTGATTGTGTTTTAGTTGTTGCTTGATTACAATATTGCTTGATTCTATTTCAGATGTTGCTTGATCATTTATTGTTTGATAGCGTTTTAAGTGTTGCTTGATTAGTTACTAGCCATTGATTTAATTAGATCTAATGGATGAGATTCATTTTTATTTCTAATATACTTATTTATTATCATATGATCCCTCCTCTTTTATATTGTATATACATATGATATTATAGACACAAATTTTATTTACTTTAATTAATTTGCTAAATCTTATTTTATAAACCTCATATGAGTTTCTTATTTATTATTGTGTGAAATCTTTCTATTTATTGCTAAAATTCTTGAACTATCATAATTTTCTTTTTTCTCTCTCTTCAATTTTTAGTACCAAAACAAACTTTTATAACTTATGTAATCATAAAAATTTATTTTTCATATAAATGGATAAATATTTACCATGCGCATTGATGCATACATTATACATATTAAATTTAGATATCGAACTCCTAGGCATGCAATTTGATTTGTTACTCTCGAATGTTCTAGAGATTTATATGTCAATATCATTTTTTCATCAACTCTTATATTCAATCATGATATCTAATATGGTGATCGTTGTTGCACTTTATTGATTGCATTTAAGAGGTTCACGTCTCAATTATGTCGGCATTCATATTATATTGTTTGATCACCAATAGCTCATGTACCTCATTACAACTCGTTTCAAACTATATTGTGAGTCCATAATCTCACTATTTGGATTTTTTATTTAAGAAAACTCATACTTTTTTGTTGGTTACTGTATCAATACTTAAATTTCAATTTTCATGTCTTCGTTTCATCCATTTCGTTATCCTTTTCACTTAGTTTTTTATGGTCATTCATATATAATTTTTTTTTCAATTTGTCTCCATTAATTTTACACTTACAAAATAATTTTTTTAATATTGAAATAAATGTAAACAAATTTAGATGATGTCCAAACTTTTTTTTTTCAAACTTTTCAATTCTTATACGATGTAAATTATTATTTTTCTTAGTATTCTTTAAATATTATTTTCTCATTAAATAGAAAATGAATATTTGAATAAATAAAATAAAAGTCAATTGCAATTATATTTGGGTGGTTGTTATTTCTCATTAATTATTTTTGCTGACCACATAACGGATTTAATATTTGTTTAGTATGTTATTTTTTAAGATTTATTAATAGATTTTATTAAATATTGAATGCGATTTAATTATGTGTGATTTGTTACTATGTTAGTGACCACTTTGTGGTTCTTTCTAATAATATTTTGGCAAACTCTCACATGGGACGGTCTCATCATTTTTATTGTGAGACGAATTTAATGATATATTTAATTTATTAAAATGATGTATTTCTTTATTACAAATGATGTATTTATTTATTGTAAATGATGTATTTATTTGTTGCAAATAAGGTAGTTTTATACAAAAAAAATAATATATTTAAAAATAAAATGATGCATTAAGACCCATCTCACAATAAATAATGATAAGACCGTCTCTCAGGAGACCAACTCTAATATTTTTTATTAGTTTCATTTATCTTTGAAACGATTTGTTTCCTCAATTATATAATTAATATTTATAAGTTGATAATTATGTAAATATTATTTCCTAAATTAATGAAAATCATTATCTCGCCTCATTGATGTTTTCTTGAATTGATAATTTCATAAATATTTTTTCTTTAATTTATAAATTATATTATTGATTCCTTAAATTAATATTCATAACATAATAGCAATTGATGTGTTGAAATTATAAATAAACAATTTCAACATATCAATTAGAGGAATAAATAATTTTATAAATTATAAATAATATTTAATTATCAACTCAAAAAATATCAATCAAGTTTAGAGCGTAATTTTCATATTTATTGCATTTCAAATAATTAATCAAATCCAATATTTAAATAAAAAATTATAAATTATATTGATTGTTACTAATATGTTGGCAACGTTTTTGCATTTTCATTTAATCTATTTTATTAATTACTTCACTTGTTAGTATTTATAATGTAGTTTCTTATTATTTTGAATTTTTAATAAAATCAACATTTAAAATAATAAAATCACAAAATAAGATTGCTATTTCACTTCAATTCATAAGCTGCCACATTGCATTTTAATTTAATACTTTTTAATAAATTATTTTATTTCATTAATCAAAGTATATATATATATATATATATATATTATTACTATGTAGCAATTGAAATAATGTGATTAGAAAAGCAATATTAAGTCATTTATGATTTTTATTCATTTCTAATATTTCCAACGCATTAATATGTTCAAACTCGATGAACTGCATTTTTATTTAATAAATAAATTCTTTTACGGGTTAATATTTTAATGACTACATTTGATATTTTTTTATTTTCTTTAGGAGGCTCATTCAATTTGTTTAATTATGTCGTATGGATAAAAAAGTTACATAAAAACTTAAAAAACAAAAGAAAACTTATATTATACATAACAAAAGTTATGCTTCATAATTAAAAGGAAATGAAATAAGATAAAACATGCAATACAATTTACAATTGATGTGTTGATCTACAATAAGATGAAAATATGCACTCCTTTGTTTCTGTCTTCCTCCATACATAGTACTTGATTCTTAACTTGAATCTCACTTTGAAGCTAAATAATATGAGCTACAATAATTACAAAAGAAAAGATGACTAAACAAAACAAAGCAAAGAAAATAATTTGATATGAAATAGAGAACTAATGAAATGTTATTAAAAAGACTCATATTTATAGTGCAAATATAATAATAGAAGGTCCAAAATTTGATTATATTATGACATGATTTAAGGATTGTGTTTGATTTAGATACCAGTTGTTATGTAATATTAGCAAATCAATTTTGATTTTCTTGTAATTCAAAAGAAAGTATATCTTATAATTAAATTTGTTCCGATTGTTTGCCATATTCATTAGGTAATTTCCATAATACCACTTATTATACATGATTTTTAATATGCTTAAAATTATCATGATTAATTCTTATGGATTTCTTGTCAGTTTTACTAGTTTATTTCCATTATATCATTTGTTACCACAATATACTTTTTATATTTCTTTGATATTAGTTTTAGATATTTTTAGGCGAAAAAAATGCTCTTAGTTTTAGGAATAGTATAAATCACACACTTATAATAAGAACAAATTAAAAATTATTGGCAAATATAATTATAAAGATGTATTATAATATAATTTACTTTAAAATAATAAAAGGAATTATTTAATTATAAAAATGCAAAGATTTATGCAGGAAATTATTTGTACAGAAATATCATTTCCTTAAATAATAAGTAACCTTCTAATTAATTCTTACTTTGATTTGATACATTTAATTGGATATTATTAAATAAAAAAATGATTTCCCATATATAATTATAGAATGTTTTCAAACATAATTAATGAAGTAAGAGTTCAATTAATAAATAATTAATTCAACTAAATATTTCCATATATTTGCATCCGGCCTTACTTTAATATATATATAGATTATGAATTTGTAGGACTGGGAGAAACAATCTCATGTAAAATGATAAATTAGAGAGAATAAAGAAAAATTTGCATATGTATTTTCAATATACTTATCTTCTTTATTCTTACACGTCTTAAGGAATTCATTTTTACACCATTAATTATGAATATTCAATGTAAATAATAATATGAAGCCAAAATCTATTTTTAACAACGTAAAAATATATGAGCATCACAATATTAAATTTTAAAAATAAATTTAAAGTTTCTTAAAATAATAATTATTACTTAAAATTAATAATTTTAAAACATATTTTTTTATTTGTTATCGTTTTATTAATATATATATAACGATAAAATTATATAGTCACTACTTTATATTTATAAAAAAGATTAAAGCTAAAAAATATTTAAAATGTTATGTTTGCACACATAGTCATACACGTAATCTTATTATAAAATTTTAATATTTGTAATACCTTTTGTTTACTCATATAGTATATTAATCACATAATATATTGTATTTTTGTTTTTGGCTGTTTAGAAATCCTATTTTTATTTTTAACACTAAGTTTAGTTTTTACAAATTATAAATATTATTACTATTTAAACAAAATATAAATAAATATATTTTATTTTATAAGTGGAATAAATAATTAGTCTAACATAAAATGTAAGAAAATTGAATTGAAATAATGAACATAAAATAAAATGAACTGAATAATAAAACATAGATGAACAATGAAATTAAATATTTAATATATTCATAAATAAAGATGTAATTAACTAATTAGGTTCAAAATATAAATTCCATTTAACAAACTGAAACTCTTATTGTATATTGCAACACTACATTTTTAATTAAAATACATTACTCAAGGCTAGAAGAAAAAAAAAATCTTCTAATATCATCCATATCTTTGCAACTTTTAGGTCTAGACTCAAATTTATCTGTGCTATTGAATCTCCTCCCATAAATCATCTGCAAATAACAAACAAATATATGACATATACAATAATAGCACAAAACTTATTTAAAATCAATGATAAACAATGTTATACAATGTAACGCCCCTCGAAAATTTTAAATGTATTTATCGAATTTTCGAGATTTATATTTTGTCATCGAATTTAATTCGAAGCTTTGCGATCGATTTGAATAGGAAACTCATCATTTTGGGAATTTATTTAATTGCCAATCTCATTTCAAGTAGGGTAATTAAATATTAAATTAATAATTAGCCTCGATAATTTATTCGATAACCCGACATTTTAGTATCGGGATAATATCGATCGATAAATATTCGGGAGTAAACGAAATATTACGGTCTCCCGTGCAATGACGCGAAGAGATGTGGAGTTGAAGTGAGGTGATGTTAAAGTGACCGATGTGACAAGCGAATGACAACCACTTTAACCTTTTTGACTTTCGGTAATTCCGAATTTACCCTCGCCTCCCTTCTATAAATAGAAGGCTTCACCCACAAGTTTTACTTTCACTTTCTCTCACACTTCTCTCCAAAGAAATTCCGGCGAGATTTCCGGCAAGCTCCGGCGAGCTCCGACGAAGCTCCGGCGAAGAGTTTTTAAGGTAAAACTATACCTTTTCGGAACCCTCTCTTCGTTTCCTTTCCCTTTCCAACCTTAGATTTCCATTTCCTTTTGTTTTGAAGTAAGAAAGCAAGGAATCAAAGGTTGATCAAGCTCACGAAGCTCAAAGAACGTCCTAGAGGTATAGATCGAACCTCTCTCTAGCTATTTTGACGATTTAAGCATGTTGTGATTTTTGCCCTAGTTGATAAATGTGATGATCTAGGCTTGATATTGAGATTATGAGTACGTATGCATGTTTAGCATGTTATATTATAAGCCTAGAAACGATATATCGACCTAGGAATCGATTTGTGTTGATTTTGGAGTATTTTTGGTATATTGTCCAAATATGGTAATATTGCGGTTAAATCTCAATTCCAACATGTTTTGACGGTTTAAATCATGTCTAGACTCATTATACTTGTTAGAAAACCATTTGGTGTTGTTAGAAATCGATTGGACGAGCCCGGATAACCGTTTGAGCCAAAAACAAGATTTTCCGCCAAAGGCATTTTAGCCTCTGTTTCGGCCGATATAGGCTTCATCTCGGTCGAGATGGCCATATCGGGCGAGATAGAGTCATCTCGGTCGATATGTCCATATCGGTCGAGATGAACCTCACCCCGGTCGAGACGACCAATTTCATTCCATTTCGGTCGATTCGAATTCATTTCGGTCGATTTAAATTCCATCTCGGTCGATATGCTCATATCGGTCGAGATGAATCTCATCTCGGTCGATATGCTCATATCGATCGAGATACATACATTTCGGTCGACACACCCATCTCGGTCGAGATGTATTCCATCTCGGTCGAGACAGAATGAAATTTCTCACATTTTGTCCTTTCTTCGACCGATTCGATTTATCTTTCATACCTTTCGATACCCTTCATACCAATCAATTCCAATAACATTTCCTTGGATTCTAAATCCTTCATTCAATTAATTCAAATCCAAATTTGGTTTCGTTTGATATTTCTTGTATCAATCAACGAAGAAATGTTATCTTTCATAACTTCTCCGAAAATCCTTGTAAATTCAAATCAATCAAATTACTTGATCAAACTCTTGTAACTCGAACTTTCTTTGAAGCCTATTGTTAAACCAAACTTGTTTAACCTCAACTTTGGAATCTTAATCCGATCTTACCTAAGATCGAGAATTTCCTCGATTATTTTGTTGAAACAACTTGGTGAGTTCTTATACTCTCAAGCAATGTACGATGATTCATAATGAATATGAAACATCTTTCAATCTTAAACTCTTGAAAGTGCATAGTCACTTGACGAAGTCATTTGTTTTGATCAATCAAATCGAACTATTATTCATGCTTCTCGAATTAATGCTCAATATAGAATCACGAGCTATTGAATTAATGTTTGACTACTTTGTCCGTCAAGCTAAAAATTTGCCAAGTCATTCATCTATATCCTTATCCGATGGCTCAAACGTGAGAAGTCCAAGATCGATTAAGAGTCTAGAATTATTTGATGAGTTAGATATTAAATAAATCTATTATTCCTTGAGAATTTACTCGTATTCCTTATGTAATAGGGAAAGGGAAGGAGAAGATCGATATCTAGATCAACCAATCGCGTAACCGCACCTACTCAAGGTGGGCTTTCTTTACCCCTATATAGTGGGCCAAATTAAATACATGAAAATAATGTTTTCTTTTCAAAGCATATCAAGCATGAAATGAAATGTTTTGTTTTAAACTGTTTTGTCATTGCCTACTGTTTTGTGTTTGCTATCTGTCCTCTCAGTGGGGGAACCCCACTCAGAGAAGAACATCAAACGTATTCAACGTGGATGTTGACTCCGCGTATTGCGAGTCTTATCGATCGTACCCAGGTAGTGAAAGAGATACCTCGGGTTAGTGCACTATGATGCTGACATGTTAGGGGTCATGCCCTACTCGGACTAGCATCGTGACTGTGGTAGGTGGCCACCTCCCAGTCACATAATCATTTGCAGATAGTTTAACTAGTAAAAAGGAGCATGCTCATTCATGAAATGTTTTGGTGCAATGGGAGGATTTCAAACTTAAAACCCCATGTGCGACCCGATTAAAAAGGCATGACAAACTTATATGTATGTATGTTTTCGGGCACGTGTTCACTAAGTACAATTTGTACTTAGCCCCTCGCATTATTTCTAAAATGTGTAGGTTAAAAGAAGCTTTCGGAGCAAGAGTACGAGGTAGCAGAGGAGTAGAGCTGAAGATTCTTTTTGTAATAGTTAGATGCGGAAGTGTGTATCTTCATATACATACTTCTTTGATAACTTTCCGCTGCTAAACTCGATGTCTTTTGATTAGACTTTTGCTATTATTAATTTTACTAAAACTCTGATATTTGATTCACTCAAGAAACTACGATCCCTTCTTGAGGAGGCACCCCTTTTATATCTTTTGCTTAACTTGAGATAAGTGTGGTGATTCTTTCTCATTTGCTTGAATTCTTCTTGTTAATTGATATCTCAAGTGCAGTCTCGTACCCGATGTGCCTCATTTTCTTGAATATTACCATGTTAATAAATCGGGGCCTGACATACAATCTCATAATTTTGTAATAGCCAAAACAAAATATCATGAATAACAAAAAATTTTAACCAATGAATATGGTCAATTTAACAAAATTAAAGAGATTGAATTACCGTGTAATTTTAACTCTTTTGAAAAGCTGAAAGCTTAAATCAATTGTAGTAATTTTAATAAAGTTGGAGTAGTATTTATAGAGTGGAATATAAGTTTAAATGGAATGTTCACCATATTTTAAGGGATGAAATTAAATAATATACTTCATTTATGCATAGATTTTATGGTGTAATTAATTATTCCTAAAATATTTGCAAAACATAAATATAATAAAGGAAATAAGCTTGTCATATTTTATATTTTAGTTAAAGATATTTTGTTAAGGAAATAATATATATTTATGATTAGATTTATAAATCACAGCTTGCAAAATCCACATTTATGGTAAATTCAAATTTAACAATCAATTATTTCTAAGAATATCATAACTTGATTTTAAAATCTAAAATAACAAAGTTAAATATCTTATTGAAGAAAATGAAACGATTTTGTTGGAAATAAATTTGTTATATAGTATGGAAATAATTCATTGATTATTTAAATGTATTATATAGAAAGAAATATTATTGATTGAAATCAAATAATTTATTTAAGGAATTATATATAATTGATTCCCTTTCCTTATTAACGCTATATCTATTATAGTACATTTAAATGCCTTTATTTCAAGATATAGTAAAACACTATATAATTAAATATTTTTAAATTTTGAATCTATAAATATTTCATATGCATATCTATTTATTTATCTGAATAGAATTGAAATATTATTTGAATTTATTTACTAATATGCATAAGTTGGGGTCAAATAAAAAATAATTGATTAATGTGTACATTAATTTACTAAAATGAATTTAATTTAATTTTAATTTTAAGCTGCCAAATTTGATTTTTACCACTCAATACGATAATATTATTTTGTTTAATATTAACTTAATTATTTTAAGCATTATTCGTATGTTTTGTTTTGATTTATATTTTTGCAGTAGTTTCCTTTATATATACGTTTTTATAATATATAGATTAAAAAATATGGAAAAATCAATCTTATTGACTTATATATATTTTCCAAAAGTTTTTCTTGAAAAAATGATGAAAATACATTGTGAAATAAATATAGAATGTTTTACATAATAATTAATGAACTAAAGTGTTAAATTAATTGAACAATTAATGTAACTGAATATTTCCATTTATTGTCTCCGGTATTGTTTTAATATATATATAGATTGGATGATCGAGCTAGATCATTATCATCAAATGACTATATGGATAAATATAGAAAAATAAAAATATGTATTGAGCAAAGATTTAAGACTTCAGCAAATTGAGAATAAAACTATTGATTTATGGCTGAAAATGCAAAACCAAAGTCAAAATCAAATTAAATATCAACAAAAATTATGAACTTTAACAGCCATAATGAATGAGTAACAGGAAAAAAAAATACTAATATCTATATGACTAATTATAGTTCTAAACATCACAATCGTCTTCTTTTTCATCATACCCCTCTTGAATTCCAAACACTATCTCTCTACATTACATCTCCATCTTTACAACTAAAATAAGAACTAAAAGATTAATTTAAAAAAATACAAAATCTGCATGTAGGAATTATAAACTCGTTGATGTTCAAAATGAAAATATATGACCATGTCTCATTAGATGTTAAACCTATTTATACTACCAATAGTAAAACCAAATTAATATCTTACCTCTAATTGCGTTAGTCATTTATTTATATAATTAACTCTAATAGCAATTAGATCACCCCTAATTACTCTAATAATGACATCAATTAAGCATATATAATTTTATTCGTAGGATAATTAATTGAGGTGCAACTGCCTAAATATATATTGGGATTAATGATTATGTGACTAATTAACGATTCCATTTATAAATTTTATTTCGTGTATTACATGTTTAGAAATATTAAAACCTTTGCTATTTTGTAAAAAATCTTTGCCCTTATTTTTTAAAAGAAAATTTTCATCATTTGGTGTAACACACCGTGTATTATTAATCATGTATAATGATTCAATTTATATAAGGTAGTTTATCTCAGAATGTTGGTGTATTCATTCCATGAATTCAATTGAAATCTATGATTATCATGAAGTAGAAAGGTAAATAAATAAAGAGGTACCATGGTTAAGATTGAAATTGGCAAGATGATTTGTGAATGATATGATGTAAGTATGAAATTGGTGGATTAATGAGTATGGAATTATAATTATACACATAAATATGTGTATAATGAAGTTAAGAGAAGAACTATATTATATATGAGGAATTATACCATACCTTATATTATGGAGGTATAAATAGAGGAGGAATGTCATAACATAAGCTTTTTCACCTTATGTTATAATCTTAGAGAGAGAGAGAGAAGAGTGAGAAACTCCCCAACCCTCAAACCCGTCAGACCACTTCCGACGCTTTTTCCGGCCGCCTCCGGCGACCGACTGGCAATCCGCCACCACCATCTGTTAGCTCTCGAGCCGAGCTTTGATTTGAGTACTCGTGGGTAGGGATGTCAATCGGGCTAACCCGTCGGGTTTCGGGCTAACCCTATAAGGCTGCGGGCTATTCGGTCCGGGTTGAATCGGGCTGAATTTTTATCGGGCTAAAAATTCTTGAACCTAACCCTAACCCACCGGTTTTCGGGCTAACCCGTCGGGTTGGCAATATTAACGATTTTATTTTTATAAAGATTTTCTTAAAATATTTTAACAACCCCTAAAACAAAATAAAAAAAGAAAATGATGAACCAACATAAATAAAAGACATCAAATATCAATATCTTTGCAAAAAAAAAGAGATAAATGGATAATCATAGTTTGAAAAGAAAAAAAAAACATCAGTCTTTATATACCAACTAATTTTAGTAATAGAAGTACATTTCTCAACGTATAAAATGATAAAATAATGATTAAAAATTAAATATAGCTTTCACTTGGGTGAACATAACAACGAGTGACTAAAGGTTCTTGAAATGAAGAAATGAGTAGGTACGCTAATTAGGAGAGTGACGAGTGGAAGACAGTGAAATAGAAAGAAATGAGAGATTTTTCGATTTGAGGGTAAAGGACTACGTCATTGGGAGAGATTGATGAGATTTTGTGTGACGGAAAATTAGGTCTAGGAAATTAGGTATATAATTAATGGGTATAGTAGGATATAAATAATATTAGAAATAATAAATTATAAATTATTAAATATATTATTAAATATTGTCGGACCTACGGGCCGACCCGCAACCCATCGGGCTCAGCCCGTTCGGGCCGCCAACTCGTCGGGTTCAACCCGTTCGGTTAAAAATAATTTCGGGTTGAAATTTTTTTACCCTAACCCGCATTTTAGCCCACCGGTTTCGGGCCGACCCATCGGTTTCGGGCTTTATTGACATCCCTACTCGTGGGCTCCGAGAGGACGAGAAACGAGCAAGTTATTGAGGTTCGAAGTTGAGGTTAGTTCTAGTGGCGATTTTGATTTTAATTTCGTATAACTCGTTTATCCGGCCGAATTCTGGAGTTTTGACCATAGAATCGAACTCCCCATCGTGTAGGGAACATTCGGAAGTCGAGAAAGCTCCATTTGGACGCCGGAAATCGCAACCGCCGCCGTGAACGGAGGAGCTCCGGCGAGGTAACTTATGTCCCAGTTTTTCCGTCTATTTTGTAGATTCAAGGGTAGAATCTTGTTATAGGAAGCTTAGGGAGTCTGAATATGTGATTGCATGTGTCATCGGCCGGCAAAATCGCAAGATATGGCGATTTGCAGGTTCAGCTCCGGCGAAGCTCGCGAAGGAGACGACTCATGTCGATCGACAGGGGGTCGATTGAAGGGAGCATTGTCGAACCAGCCCTGTCGATCGACAGGAAGTGTGTCGATCGACAGGATGTATATCGAATGAGTCATATCGACAGACTCTTGGCGATCGACAAGGGGAGTGTCGACCGACAAGAAGGAGGACATATCGAGTCAACTCTGTCGATCGACAGGAATTATGTCGATCGACAGGAATGGGCAACACAAGTTTTGTTGGCCCAGATATGTCGACTAATTTGAGTCTGTGTCGACCAGGGTTGTGTCGACTGACACAGACCCTGTCGGTCGACACAGAGGCTTGTAATGTTATAAGTTGTCTTTCAATCCTAGTTCTTCCGAGTCTTGCTTATTTCAATTAAGATATATTGTCCTAGATATATTGAATTGACTCGAGAACCCTATTTAATTGTAGGAGATTGAAAGCAAGGATTGTTCAAGCTCATTCTAGCTAAAGACATCTAGCCAAAAGCCGAGAACGAGGTGGGAAACTATTTCAGTACAAAATCAAACGTGTGCTTTCTTTTCAAAATGTGTTAAAATGCTTTGATTTAAACTGAGAACTGCTATGCATGTTTTGTGCTATTATATCTGTCCTCTGTCAATTCCCATTGACAGAGAGAACTACTAATGAGTTTAGAACCAGGTTCCATGACTGCGCTAGAACTCATTTAGTAAAATGTGATATGTGATTGTAAAATGGGGTGAAATGGTGGTGACCTTAAACCCTGGAAAGAATTGTGATGGGTGAAACGGTGGTGACCTTAAACCCTGCAAAAGAAAGAATGATGAATAAATACGATCGGATCTCGAAGTATAATCCGAGATTAGTGCACTTAGATGATAGTAAGTTGAATGTTCAATCATTCCTAACTAATCATCGTAACTTGGAAGTAGGCCAGCTTCCAGTTACAACACCGAAACAGATATAATAACATACCCTAAAGCACAACAAAATAAAACGTTTTAGATAGCATGGTTCTTTTCAACAAAACCCCATGTCCATCTGTGTGAGTTGCATGGCATGTTTCTTACCTAAGGTATGTTTTCGGCATGTTTCTCACTGAGTACGAAAGTACTCAGCCCTCGCGTTATTTCTAAAACGTGCAGGTTAAGCAGCATGGATGGGAGTAGCAGGGTGTAAGCAGACGAATAAAGCGGTTTTTTTTTTAAAGAACTTCAGATCCTGTGACATGTATCTCCATATACATGTCACCATCACGCTACACACACTGCTGCACCGCTCTCTGAACTTCCTTCCCTTTTTAGTTACTTAACTTTTGGATACTGTTATTTAAATCTTGACTCGAAGTACTTTGTTGAATACTCTTTTATTTTAGTTAATATAAAGTCTTCCGCTTATTATTCTTGAAGTGTGTTTGACAAAACCTGAAACACCAATGTAACGTGGCCCCAAATTGGGAAGGTCAGTTGGGGGCGTTACATTTGGAACGAAAATTCTCTCCATTCTTTATGGTTTCTTGGTTTTAAATTATTAATCAAGTCCATGGTATGTATTTTTAAAAACAACGCAGTTTAGTAAGTTTTTTTATAAAATATAAATATTGTAGAAAATTTAACATCTTGTATAATTTTAAGTACTTTACAAAATAATTTTCTATATAGATGTAAACAAATAATATTTCTAAATATATATTGGAATAATATAATTAATTATTACATATTTCTAAATACACATGCACTTGAGGAATATATAAATTATTAAAATAAATTTTTTTAGTTATCATTTTATTCATTTACTTCTATATAGAAAATTATTATATATAGTTATTACCTTCCATATTAGATTGCATTAATTACTTTTCATAATATTTATATGATTATTTATGGAATGTTTGTTGAGGGGGAAAATTTTTTTGCTAGAGGGTTCCGCTTTTATATATATATATATATTTTTAAAAGGTTTTTTTTAAGACATCTCCCAAATGAAATAGTGTAATGAAAATTGGCATATAAAATATAAGAATCGATCGATTTTTATCATATCGAGACGTCTCATTTACGTATCGATCGATTCTCATATTATCAAAATAAAAATCATGGACTTAACTTGATTTTATAAAAATAAGAATTGAGAAATCGTCTCATTTAGGATTTTACCTTGATTCTTAGGATAATTACTTATTATCTTAATATGGATAAATATATATATATAATTACAGATTTAAATATGATAATTAATAATTAAATATCAAAGTCATAATTAAGTATCATTAAACAAAACTAAATATGTCAAAACATCAATTATAGTCCAAACTATTCATCTTTTTTCAATTTTAGTACAAACTATTTTATTTCATAATTTTATGTTTAAACTATAAAAAACTATTCAAATTTAGGACAAATAAATTTTTTTGACATCAAAAAGTTGACGTAGTATGCAGGAAACCTATGTCATTTAAAAAAAAATGACATGTTATAAATCAAATGATGTGGGTTTCCGAAATGCTCCGTCAGCTTTTTGATGTCAAAAAAATTTATTTATCCTAGATTTGAATAGTTTTTTTATAGTTTGGACAAGATTTGAATAGTTTTTGATAGTTTGAAAATAAAATTGTGAAATAAAATAATTGGTGCTAGAATTGAAAATTTACCGGGACTAGAATTAATATTTTGGTCAACTAAAATATGATCATTTTAAATGAAGAAAACAAATGGAAAACTTTAATAATATTTTTATTTTTTTTATTGATTTTGTTTTTATAGTAGGAAATGGACTCGGGATATCTTTTTTAGAGGTTATTACACATGTGATTTTATTATTTAAATATTTCAGAAATTGCGATTGGTTGGACTTTTTGTTAAATTATTTAAATTTAAATAATGTCGACATTATTATAATATATTAATATTGTGGGTTTTTGATAAAAACAAGTGCACACAATCTTTGGGCATTTTCTCAAAGAGGCTCCTAATCACGCGGACTCATATATCCAATAAATTCTTACTAAAAATAAGTATTACTTTGCCATTAATAATCTCTAGGGAAAATATGTATATCTATCCCAAACTTTGGATGAGTTCCCAATTTTATCCCAAATTTTTAAATATAATAATTTCAAGCTTAATTTTTAAATGAGTTTCCAATTTTATCCCAAACTTCTAAATGAGTTCCTTGTTCGAGTTCGAGATGCATCTCCTCGAGCTCGAGGCTCATTGCTCGAGCTCGAAATACATTCTTTTGGGTTTTTCTTCTTTGATGGACTTGACAAATGGACTTGTTCATTTTTGAGTCATAACAATAGCCCCTCGGCTTTCGTCCGAGCTTCTTCAGAGCTCGGCGAAGCCGAATTAAGTGATTCTTTGACTTCTTTACGAAATTATCCTGCAATAAATTAAAGAAGAAATGAGATTTTCCTACTCCGTACCGTAGTTCAGAGATGTTCAGGAGAAAGGTCGTTCCCATATCGTGCGATATAACTCGACGAATTTTAGGGACGTCCTTTTCATTTCGGGGTGTTCTACGAAGTTATTTTTCGTTTTTACGATCACTCCTAAGTCCGCGGCTGGCTAGGCCCAACCTATCTACGAACTTTATTTCGTAGGATTTTAAAAACCGACTCGTGAATTAATTTCACAAATCAGTCGGGGAGCGACCCCGGATCCCTTGGGAATACTATGCCGGAACACCCTGGCTGTTTCTTGGGCTATCGTTCCGGTTTCATAGTCTTCAAGGAACTTTGCGGACAGAAGAATCTATGACCTCGATGCCCTAAGTTCCTCGGATAAAATAGGCTGACCCTAGCCAAGGGCTCACTTTGCCTGAAAAAAGCTTTCGCTTTGTTCGAACAACTTTAGTATTCGAATTAATATAAAGGTCGAACAACTCGTAAGTTCGAGCTCGAGCTCTTGGATAATAAGATGGTTGGTCTTCTCCGAGCGGGAATTATTTGAATTTTGAATTTAAAAAATGCCACGCGTCCTTCCCTGATTGGTCGAACTCAAACGACTTTCACGATAATCGAGGCATATTCATTTATAAATACCCTTAATATTTCATTTTCCAATTTTTTATTTCACGTTCAACCTCGGACCAACTCCTCGGACCAAGTATTCCACCAAACTTCCTCAAGTTTTCGATCAAGGGTTAGTTTCTTTCCTGTTCGAACAGTTTTCCTTGTAATCATGAGTAGTTCTAGTAGTAGTGGTTCGAACGGTAGGGATAGTGTTTCGGCCTCTAGCGAAGATACTGAAATCAACAGTGGTCAATTAAGCCCAGAAGATCCCCAACCTTCGGGATCAGCCGGAAATCATGACGAAGCCGAGACTTCAAACCCTTCTTTTCCCTTAGAAATTTCTTCGGGTTTAGCCCCCGGGATCTTCCCTCCGCTTTACGATCAAATAGTTAGGGGATCCTTGAAAGAAATTCCTTCAGATCTGGATCAGCCGAAGTTAGACGGTATATTTAAACAATACGGTCTTTCAGTTCGACTGAATGCCATTGCCCCTGGGGAAGATGACTGAGCTCATCGTCCACCTTACGGTTCCATGCCCTTTTCAGCTTGGGTTTTTCAGTTCGGCATTCGCCTTCCTCTCCATCCATTTTTTGTAAGGATCATAGAACAGTATAGCATCGCCCCCATCCAACTTTCCCCAATCTCGTGGTGTCATATGCTTGGAACTTATCTGATATTCCGAGATGCCGGGCTCGAAGAGCCGACCCTTCGAGAGTGGAATGCTCTGTATAACATAATATCCATGGGAGGAAGCAAAGATTATTACTTTTTTTCCAAACGATCGAAGAATCCGAGCCCCCTGGTCCTTGGCACGAAATTGAATTCTAAAAAATGGATTCAAGAATTTTTTTATGTTCAAATTCCGAGTGAATATCCCAGTCTGTCTGGAGTTATCCGAACTGTTGACCGTACGTTTAATTCCTCCTTTTGATTTTGCTTGTTATTTAACCGAGCTAACATTTCTTGTGTTTGTGTAGGGCAACCGAGGCCGATATTATCCGACGCCGAGACGGAGAGGATCCAAAGAGCCTATCAACACAAGCCTCGTCGATTCGAATCTCTTCGCCGACTTCGTACCCTCAGTATCCACGGAATTGACGACCCGATGGAAAGACTAACTCCTGCCGATTTGCTGCGGTTCGAGCAGGAAAAACAACAGAAGAAATCGAGGAAGAAGAAGGAAACCGTCCAGCCGAATAAGGGCCCACAAACCTCTCGGCCAAAAAACAAAGATACCGAGAGCTCCAGTAAGAGAGACCGGGCTGTCGGTACTTCGGCTCCAAAGGATAAGCCAGACCTTAGCCTGGTAAATTCTGAAGAAACCGATCAACCTACCGAGGGCCGCAAGAAGGCTCGAGAGGATACTCGGGAGATCTTCGACTTGACTGGGTCCGAGCTTCCGGATCAAGATATGGGACACCGTCCAGGAAAGGCTAAGGTGACCGCCGAGAATGCCGAGGAGACTGAGGCCGAAAAGCAGAAAAGGCTGAAGTCTATTGCCACCTTCCACTCATACGCCGACATGCTTTTTGCGGGACCGCCTTGGCCGACCCGAGCCCCAGCCCGAGTCTCGTTTCTGGAGAATGCTCGTAACTCCCTTGCGGTAAGTTACTCCGTCTTTCACATTGTAACTAATTCTTCAAATTTCCTTATATTGAAGTGACGAATTTTTAGGGGTTCTGCGGGATGGTCGAGGATTACGAGCGTTGCTACTGAAGCCTCCGAGACGAGCGCAAAGATTTTGTCCAGGCCGAGAAGGAGCGTCAAGAGATCTCTAAAGAGCACGAACATTTAATCTCCGAGCTGTCGGTTGCCAATGCGAGCTTAAAAGCTTCGCAGGACTTAGTCAAACAATTGACTAAGGACCGACAGTCGGCAGTCGAAGAGTTGGCCCGAGCTAGGGACCACACCGACAAGCTCAAGCAGGATCTGGAGGCCGAGGTCCTGAGGCGCTCGGAGGTCGAGCAAAAGCTGAGTGCGGAGGCTGAAGAAGCTAAGAAGGCTTTGCAGGCTGCTCAAACAACAGGGGAGGGTCTGAAGCTCGCTCAATTGATGGCTACCCCTTCCGGTGAATCCACCTTCAACATGATGGAGGAGCTGATTCGTAAGAAGGTGAAGGTGGCCGTAGCCGAGAAGTATCCCAAGCTCGATCTCGGTTTCATCTATTCGACTCCGGATGCTTCCGAGGGTTCTGATGAGGACAATAACGATGATGAAACCTTCTCAAAGCATCTGGAGGAAAATTTGGTAAGAGATGAGCAGAATCGGGAGGAACAGATTGATCCGAACCAGACCAACCCCGAGCAGTCGAACCCCAATCCTTAGAACATTTTCTTTTAATGTTACGAACAATATTTTTTTAACTTCTCTGTAAATTTGTTCCGAATTGATGCCTTGGCTTTTGCTGATTTAATGCTTTGCTATTTTGCTTTCCACAAGTTTTGCATTCTTCTCCTTCTCGTTTATTCTGGTTTTTGTCGAAGTCAGAGTACAAGATAGAAAACTTGAAACAACTCGAACTGATAAATTTGTAACGAGATCCGATATTCTAATACAAGATAGAGAACTTGAAATAATTCGAACTTGAAATAACACGAACTAACAAAATACAAACAGGACTAGTTCGAGCTAGAAGTAATATTTTTTCAAGTATTTAATATTCCATGCATTTGGGATAGGTTTCCCTTCTGGAGTTCGAAGTCGATAAGCCCCGTTGCCGACCACCAAATCGATGATATAGGGTCCTTCCCAGCTCGATCTTAGCTTTCCGGCATTTAATTCTTGTGTATTTTGAAAGACTTGCCGAAGAACCCAGTCCCCGACTTTGAATGATCTTAGACGAACCGACTTATTGTAGAAATTTTCAACATTCCTTTGAAGTCTAGTCATCCGTCCCGAAGCCTCCATTCTTTTTTCATCGAGTAATTCAAGCGCACCGAAGAGTTTTTCCTTATTTTGGTCGTCGTCAAATAATTCGACTCTCGGGCTTCTTTGAATGGCTTCGATTGGAGATACGGCCTCGACTCCGAATGCAAGAGAGAATGGTGATTCGCCTGTGGCAGTTTTGTAAGTAGTTCGATATGCCCATAGTACGGCCGGTAGTTCCTCGACCCAGGCTGACTTCTTGGCTGAGAGTTTCTTTTTTAAGATACTGATAATTGTTTTATTAGATGATTCGGCCAAGCCATTTGCTTCGGGGTATCTCGGGGTTGAAAATAATAACCGAGCTCCAATTGTCTCACAATAATCTTTAAACTTTTTGCTGGTGAATTGGCGTCCATTGTCAGTTATGATTTCTCGAGGTAAACCAAACCGACAAACTATATTCTTCCATACGAAGTTGATCATCTCGGTATCTCGTTCTCTAGAAAGGGGCTCGGCCTCAACCCACTTCGTGAAGTAATCCGTAGCAACCACTAGATATTTCTTTTGTCCGGCTGCCTTTGGTAGTTTGCCTACGATGTTGATTCCCCATCGGCAAAATGGCCAAGCCGGAGTATTCGAATGGAGAGGCTCGGCATGTAAGTGTGTCGAATTTGCGTACCTCTAGCAATCATCACATTTCCGCACAATTTCCTCGGCATCTTTTTTCAAGGTCGGCCAATAGAATCCCGCCGTTATAGTTTTGTGGGCTAGGCTTCTGGAACCCGAATGATTTCCACAACTTCCTGAATGGATCTCGGATAATACCGAGGTGCAATCCGTTTCGGATACACATTTCAGTAAAGGCCCTTGGAAAGATCTTTTATATAATTGGCCATTAAGGATGGAGAATCAAGCTGCTCTTCGTATTAACCGAGCTGCTTCAGTTTTTGATTGTGGCAGAACTCCATTGGAAATATATTTTATGATTGGGGACATCCAAGATTCTGGATCTTCGTTCACCGGGCATACTTCCATTGGTTCGTACTCTCGGTCCCTTGTGGCCGGCCAAAGCGCGACCGTCATTGGTATAGATCGAGTCCCAAAAGAGTTTGCAGCCGCAGCCAAATTTGCTAATGCATCGGCATGCGAATTCTCTTTCCGAGGTATGTGCGAGACTTCTACCACTTCGAACTTTGATTCGAGTTCCTTTGCGCTCATGATACGCTAACATTCTGGCATCTCGGGCTTGGAATTCACCTCGTATTTGATTGACAACGAGTTGTGAGTCGAATTCTATTTTTAACTTCCGCACTCTGAGATCTAATGCTAGATGTAGCCAGGCAATTACCGCTTCGTATTCCGCTATATTATTTGTTGTTCGGAATTCGAAGTGTATTGCCCTTTCGATCACCCATCTTTCGGGGGATATGAGTAATATCCCGGCTCCACTCCCCCTATAATTACTGGAACCATCTATAGCAAGGGTCCAGAATTCTAAGATACTTGAATTTGATTCGAGTTCGACCTCAGCCATAACTTGTAGTCCGGGAGTATAGTCTGCTATGAAGTCGGCCAGTATTTGTGATTTTATAGTGTTTTGTGGCTCGAATTGCAGACCATAGCCTCCAAGCTCGATAGCCCATTTCATCATTCTTCCAGATAAGTCTGGTTTAGACAAAACATGTCGAATTGGGAATGACGAAACAACCTTTACTTGATGCGATTCGAAGTAGGGCCTCAATTTTCTTGAAGCCATAATCAAGGCAAGGATGAGTTTCTCCAGAGTTGGGTACCGTGTTTCAGCATCGAGGAGTGTTCGACTTACATGATAGATGGGGTGTTGGTTCCCTTCTAATTCTCGAACAAGAACGCCGCTTATAGCCTTTTCGGAGACGGTCATGTACAATTGTAATTCGTCTCCATGTTCGGCTTTGGCGAGGACGGGAGGTCGAGTTAGATACTGTTTGATAGAAGCGAGTGCTTCATCACATTCCTTCGTCCATTCGAACTTTTTGGCCTTTCTTAGTAATGAGAAGAAAGGGCTTGTTCTGTCCGAATACCTTGCTACGAATCTATTGATCGCGGCTAGTTTGCCGATCATTCGTTGTACGTCCTTCACGTTATTTGGTGGTTGTATGTCTTGGATTGCTTTGATTTGGAGCGGGTCAGCTTCGATTCCTCGTCGGCTCACTATGTATCCGAGAAACTTTCTGGAGGAAACACCGAAGATACACTTCGTCGGATTCAACCTCATGTTGAATTTATTCAATATCTGAAAAGTCTCGGTTAGATGCCAAAGATGGTCATCGAACGAGTTCGACTTTACCAAGATATCATCTATATACACCTCCATTGTTCGACCAATCTGTTGCTCGAACATGCGGTTCATCAATCTTTGATAAGTTGAACCAGCATTCTTGAGGCCGAATGGCATTACCTTGTAACAATATATCCCTTGATTCGTCATGAAAGCCGTCTTTTCTTGATCTGGAGGATATATTTTAATTTGATTGTACCCAGAAAAGGCATCCATAAAGCTCATGAATTCGAATCATGCGGTTGCATCGACCAATCGATCGATGTGTGGAAGTGGAAAAGGATCCTTCAGGCAGGCTTTGTTCAAATCCGTGTAATCCACACAAACTCGATTTTTGCCATTTTTCTTTTTTACAACCACCACGTTTGCCAACCATTAGGGATACTTAACTTCCCTAATGAATCCGACCTTAAGAAGGTTTCGGACCTCCTCGGCGATTGCCTCGTTTCGCTCTGGCGCGAACCTTCTTCGTTTTTGCTTTACAGGTTTAAATTTTGAATCCACATGCAACCTATGCCAAATGATCGAAGGATCAATTCCTGGCATATCAGAATGCGAGAACGCAAAATTTTCTTGATTTCGGACGAGAAGAGTTTGCATTTCTTGTCGCTGCTCATCATCCAATCTTTCTCCGATGAAAGTTGTTCGAGCAGGATTGCTTAGGTCGATTGAGATTTTGAGCTTCCTTCTACTTGCTCGGCCTCGACCATATGTACCGTCCGGAGCGTAATTTCGTAACAACTCCTTGCTGCCAATTGATCACCTCGGATGGTTAGAACTCCCCATGGAGTGGGAAATTTTATCATCTGGTGATAGGAAGAAGGTACCGCCTTCATCGCATGTATCCAGGGTCGTCCTACTAATAAATTGTATGCGGAAGGGGCGTCGACTACTTGAAAACGGGTCGGTAAATTTATTCCTTCGGCGAACACAGACAGTGTTACTTCGCCGAGTGAATCCAATCTTTCCCCACTGAACCCAACGAGGATTATTGGGTTGTCGACTATATTTTTCTCCGAGATTCCCATACCTCGCAGCGTCTTGAGGAAAATAACGTTCGAGGAGGCGCCGATGTCAACGAGTATTCTCTTGACTTGGCAATTTGCTATCATTAAGGTGATGACGAGTGCGTCATCGTGAGGATGACGAGCCTCAAGCTCGTCCTCGGCCCCGAAACATACCTCGAGCGGGGATGCCTCGATTTGTTGAACGAGCTAATTCATCATCTCCCAGCAATGTTTTTTGGCCGCATTCCGAGATGAACCGGTCATTGAGGAGCCCCCTGTGAGGACGTTAATGACTCGTTCAATCTCTGGCTGCTTCGGTTCTTCGGGGAGTGGTTGTTGGTTAGCCCCTGTGGCTGGGGTCTTATTCTTTTGATTTTGACTTCGGCCATTCTTTTTGTTCCTTGTCCAAACCCTTTTCTTATCCGCGGGCTTTGGGCATGTTAGGAGTCCTTCGGCGAGAAATCGATCAACTTCTCTCTTGAGGTCTCTGCAGTCCTCGGTTTTGTGGCCGTGGTCTTGATGAAAATCACAGTAAAGGGACATATCCCTGAGCTCGGGATTTGTCATCATTCTTCGAGGCCAGCGGACCTCGTTCCCAATTTTTTGCATTTCTCGAACAGCAGTTCGGAGAGGTATCGGTGACTCCCCTTGAGGGGCGTTGGATACCACCTTCATCCCCTGCTTGGACGATTCCGTTCGAGCAGGGTAGGGTTGGTACCGATTGTTGCTCCGTGCCTCACTTTTCTTATCAGATTGGTGGGCCGGTGCTTTTCCCTTGTTTCTCTGGCCGAAGTTCTCTTCGACCTCCTGTCGAATTTGAGCTTCGGTTCGGCATAATACTTCCGCCATGGTCGAGCAGGGGTACTTGACCAATTTCCAGAAGAGACTGGAGTTTCTTCTGAGCCCCTTTTTGAATGCAGCGACTGCTGTTTCTTCGAGGCAGTTCGGGATGGTCACTTTTACCGAATTGAATCTCTTCAAAAAATCTTGAAGAGATTCGTTCTCTTTCTGGATGACGGAGTAAAGATCATCCGACCTTTTTTGTGTTCTTCGGCTGCTGGAAAAATGCTGAACGAAGGAGCCGTTCAGCTCTGCAAACAAAGAAATAGAGTTCGGGGTTAGATGCATGAACCATTGCATGGTTGGTCCGTCCATGCACGCCCCGAAACTTTTGCACATGCAGGCTTCACGCTGATGATCAGGGATCATTGCGGTCTGCATCTTCATCTTGTACAGTGTGATGAATTCGTCCGGGTCGGTCTTCCCGTCATATGCCTTTATGTTCGGCATGGTGAAACGAGAAGAGATCTGTACTGTCGAGATCCTTCGAGTGAAGGGAGACTCGGCATAGCTCTCCAGTGGTATATTCCTCGGAGGAGTTGGTGCTCCGGGGATAAGGGAGATGAATTTTTGCATTTGCTCGAGATGTTTCTCGAGCAATTTTATCTTTTCTCGCGACTCCCCATCCTCGGTCGGAGTCTGGCTATCAACAGGCTCAGTCCGAGCTCTAGAAGCAGCCTCATCCTCGGGAGGGGGTTGCTCGTCTTCCCCCTCATCTCTGTTTTGACGAGTTCTTGACTGGGCTTCGTCTTGGCCCTCGTCATCGTCATTGATCAGGGCCAGTTGTTGTTGAAGAGCTTCAGCCTCTTCGGTGACCCTTCTGTTCTCCGCCTGGAGAGTTCGGAGCTCGTCTTCGTGACGCTTAAGCTCGGCTTCGAACTCGGCTGCACTGCGGAAAACTCCACGTCCGAATGACTGGTTGGCGTTGTTGATGGTGGATTTTTGATGGTGGATTTTTGAGAGACAATTTTAATAAGAGTACTAAATAAATTTGGAATAGAAATACACAAGATAATTGGAATAAATGCTTGATTGAAAATAAAGCTTGAATGCTTTTCTTTTATAACTGTATTTATTGCTTGAAATTGAATGTGTAGGTCTCATAATTACAATTCTATTTATAGAAAGTAAATACAAGAATGTGACTCTTCTGAGAAGTCGCATTGCTTTATTCGAAACAGCTCCTCGAACCGACGCGCTTCTTTATGACAAGCTGTTTTCATGCTAATCCAAAAGTAGCTCGAACTTCATGGTTCCTTGTTCGAGTTCGAGATGCATCTCCTCGAGCTCGAGGCTCATAGCTCGAGCTCGAAATACATTCTTTTGGGTTTTTCTTCTTTGATGAACTTGACAAATGGACTTGTTCATTTTTGAGTCATAACAGAACTCATTCAAAGTTTGGGATATATTTGTATATTTTCCCTAATCTCTAATTAAAAATATTAGCCAAAAAATAAATATAAACCGTAACCCTAATTTCTTCTAACTCTAAAACATTGCTCAAACTCTATACTCATCCCTCATCTCCACTATTAGGGCAGGCAGAGAGATGAATATTTGATTATTAATTGAAAGATTAAAATGTCATTTAGAAGTAATTGAATCGAATCAAAATATTACTCAATGGTTTTGGTTAAGCACTTTGATATAGAGACAGGCGCGGGCATATGATATGAGCAATAAACACTTTGATAGGTACATAATAACAATTTACTTCTTTTTTCTTTTTTCATTTATAAATATTAGCACTACTTTGAGCAAATGTAAATAATATCCATAAACTCTTTCATCTAGGAGCATATCAATTTTTGCTAAAAAGTAAGAAGATCCACATTTCATCATGGAATGATAATCTTAATATGCCTAAATACAAGGTTATCATCACCAAATGTGACAAGTTCCACCAAAACTTAGTTTACCAAAAAATCATTAAGTGAAAATTAAATATGTAGATTAATAATCACAATTTGTCTTGGTGATCGAGTTTAATCTTATTTTGAATATAATTTCATCCAGCCTAGAATTAGATTAGATGCACTGCAGGATTTACTCAATGATCCTGAGTTATTGGTGTGTAGTATATATGCGTGATTTCTATGTGTATATTCAAGAAGTTAATTCATGAGAAAATCGGGTTGATCATTCGATGCTTAATTTGTCCAAATTATGTAAATTGCATTTCCCCCAGTGACCACAAAGGGCAAACAGACATTAATCAGAGGAAGTTTCTTTACGCTGCTGAGGCATCAAGATTGATCTAGAACAATTAGCTAGGAAGATGTAATCAAGCTTCTTAATTTGATGAGATGGGCTCTTTGTTTCTTTGGTTGATTCAAACTGTTATAGAAAACATATATCCAACAAATCTAAAAGAGTATAAGGCCATCTCTAACAGCAACCACTCCAACCATCCAACCACTTTATTATTTAATTAATTTCTCTCTCCTCCACATCATCAATATCATCCCAACCCAACCACAATAATTTTACATACTCTATCAGCAACCACCCAACCATCCAACCACAATATTATATATAATCTTTATTTAATTGTATTTTTAAAATTAAAATTAATAATTATAATTTTAATAATAAAAATTATAAATTATTATAAGGAAATAAAATTAAAATATATAGTTATAATTAAAATAATAAAAATTATAATTTTTTTGTAAGAGAATTAAATAAAAGTAGATTTCATTGATCAAACAAAATAAAATTACATAGATTGTGCTTTTTACGGACGGTTCGGATTGATTATTTTTTAATGAATGATGTAGATCAATCAACATGATTTAGTATATATATTAATTTAAAACCAAAAAATAAAAATATCAAAATTGGTCTCTATTTGTAGAGAAAAAAAAATTATGAATTTTGGTATATTTTTTATTTATTTTTATAATATTATATAAAACATATATTAATTTCTAACAAAACTTAAAAATAATACAAGTGGCATGTTGTGATTGGTTGAAAATTAAAAAAACAACAAAAATGGGGTGGGTCCCACAAGGTTGGAATGGGATTGGGGAAGGTTGGAATTAGATAGGGAAGGGACCTCGGTCGGTCGCCGTTACACGCAGTCTAAAGGGTTAATTCCATACGACCTCAACTCATGAGAAATATCTCCACATAGAAATTCAAGAATCTTTTATGCAATAAAGAAATGAATTAAAGAAAACAAAAATTAATGGACCTTGAAACTGTATTGATCATTCGATGAAGTAATTGCTTTGTTCAAATTGATTTTTCCCACAAAATAATTAATTACAAAGGGCAAACAGTCAGCAATCCATGCAAACTCAACTCGTGAGAAATATATGGTGAGACAGGTGCTTAAAATTAATATTGTGCTTGTGCAGGGGCATTATAGATACCTTGGGCTTCCGACTTTCTCCACTCGCCATGAAAGAATCCTGTTTGGTTATGTTCGAGATAGGGTCCAAAAAAAAACTCTCAAACTGGAAGAATCCGAATTTTTCTGCTGGAGGGAAAGAAGTTCTCCTTAAAGCCATTGTTCAAGCTATCCCTACTTGCACTCTGTCATGCTTTCGACTGCCCGAATCAATTTGTAATGATAATAATCGAATGAGCATGGCATTTTGGGGGGGGGGAAGAAGAGAACCATAAAAGAATGCATTGACCAAAATGGGAGGGACCAGTTGTGTAAGTCAAAAGTGAGAGGCGGACTTGGTTTCAGGGTTATTAAGAGTTTTAACAAAGCTTTGTTAGCAAAACAAATCTGGAGATTGATGAATAATACTGTCCTTGGTTGCTAGAGTTTTCCAAGCTAGATATTTCAGAGACGACATATTATGGCAGCACGCGTGGGTAGAGCAGCATCATTTGTTTGGAGATCACTCGCTTGGAGCCGAATTTTAATCTGCAAGGGTCTGAAATGGAAGGTTGGAATGGGAAATGATATTAGAGCATTTCAGGATGCATGGATCCCGGATCTTGCTCATGGTTTCCTTTCTAAAGATTTGAGTGAAAGTCATTTGATCCGGGTTGCAGACTTGTTGAACTCGGAAAGACAATAGGACCCGGGAAAACTTGAACAACTGTGTTGGTCATATAAGGCAACAACAATTTCCAAAATTTAAATTGACAGCAATGCTAGAGGAGATAAAAAGTATTGGTGTTTTGATGCAAAAGGACAACACACGGTCAAGTCAAGTTACCTGGCAGATATCGACTTTTATGATTCACCAACTCACTCTACGTCACATGATGAAAGATTTGGGAAAGAGATAGTTTGGTCTCTTAAAGTACCATTGAAAGTGAAAATATTTTTTTGGCGTGCTCTAAAATGTTTTATCCTAGTTGAGATTAATTTGTTGAGACATCATGTGCCCACCACCGAGATTTGTGTGCAATGCGATAAGCACAAGGCCACTACAGAGCTTTGTCTTCTCTAATGTGAAAAGATCCATAGAGATTGGAGAGCGTGTGCACAAACAGTGTAAGTTACTGGATTTCAAAGAGATTGGAGAGCGTGTGCACAAAAAGTTTCAAAAATCTGATTTTGAACTTTGGGTTATCTTACTTTGGATGTTGTGGCGATCCATTTGTAGTGGTAAATATGAAAAGATGAAGTTTTTCGAGCAAATCACTGAAGAGCAAAGAAATATGTTTTGGCAAGTTTCCCAGGAAGCTAGAGCTGGATCCCATATTTTCAATCCTGTGGGAAGTTCAACTTGGGGAACATTCATGGAGAGCACCTGAAACTGGAACATTTCGAGTTGATGTCGATGCAAGTTTCAACCCAACCAAAGGAGAATTTGGAGTGGGGGCTATTGTCAGAGATTCGAAGAATAATATTGTTGCAGCCATTGCTTGTCCTCTTGATCCAACGGACACGGTTTGTGATGCACAAGTTCTTGCTGTTATCCATGGACTTGGCTTTTGTTTGGGAGAAAATATTTCGCCTATCACCATCTTCACCGACTCCATTACTACAATCCATTTATTGACAGAAGCTGCTGAAATTTCTGAAACCCTTCCTGATAAGCACAACAATTTCTAAAGACAGCGCCCTCCGTTTTTCTGCTTGGTACGCACCACGCATACAAGAATGTTACGCTTGCGGCGCATTTCTTAGCTAAGTTCACTGTTCAGCTTCTCAGTCAAATATTTTGTAGAGATAATTTTCCAGATTGGCTGGAGAATGTAACCAAGTTTTATTTATCTTAATCAAATGGAATTTTTTTTCTTTAAAAAAACTCTTGAGAAATCTATATATATATTAAAACAAAACTGGGGGACAAATATGTAAAATACTTTTGAGAAAAAAAAAATAGTTGATGTAATAACCAAATCTATGTAATTTAATAAATATTGATTTGGATTGTAAGATTTTTTATTTATATTTCATGGATAATAAATTTCCAAATATTTACTCAACATAAATAGTATTTTTGGCTATATTAAATATTATTTGTTCAAGATATGTTTAACATTATATTTAATATATTTATCATTTAAAATAAAAATTAGATATTGTTGATTTGGTATATAAAATTGATGGATTATTTTTTATATTTATGTTAATGTTTATTATCAAATAAAATGATGTAATAACCATATCTATGTAAAAAAAATGATGTAATAATTATGAAAAATATCACATTCATTTCAGAAAGATGAAGATTGAGATAAAATTTCAATTTGAAAAAAATATATATATCCAAAAAAAATTAGACAAATATATTTTTGTGGATTGAAAATTTTTCTGGAATACTATTATATATATTACGTAGAAATGATTGAAAAATTAAAATGTAAAATTATTAATATTAAAATTATTATGAAAAAAAAAGTCAATAATAAATTGTATAAAGTAATATTTGAGATATTTATAATTTTAAATTTTTATTTTTTTCCTAATTATTTCTTATTGTAAATTTTTTTAGATATGTGTATAGATGTTTATCTTTCTCATTTTGGATATATCATATTAATTATTTGTATAAAAATATATATATTTAAAAAAATTTGTATATTAGAAAATATTGTAATGAGAAAGATTATTATTGAGAATTTAATTGAAAAAACTACATTGCTAAATTGAGGTATATATTTAAATTTTATTTTTATAGCAATTACAATTGAATTACAATCAATTTAAAATCTCATTAAGATCCACACACAATATATAAATAAGATTTAAAGGTATATGTATATTAATAATATTTTATTTGTTTAGATTTGCAAATAATTTAAATGTATTTTTGGATATATTAAGATATCAACTTTCATAATATATAATAAATATTAGAGATTTGAATTTATTGAACGAATTTATAAAAATGAGTGTTTATATATTATTTATTTTTCTCTTTCGGGATATGCATTTTCTCTTTTATTCATATTAAATATTAAAATATTTTATTTATAATGAAATATTATATTCATCAATACGATAAACTGTTTAATTAGTAATATGATACAAATTTGGTAGTAAAAGATTGGGATGCTTAATCATTGTCTAATATTGTATTGTATTTTTAAATTCGTATTATATTTGTGGAGAATATTAGTTCAATTTTTAAAAAATTAAACAAAAGCTTACCATTAAATATGCATTAATTTTATTTGTTATAAGAAGTCCGAAATTATAGATTAAAATAGTAAACCATTATATGCATAAAAATATAACTAATGTAATAACTACTAATTTGAATATTAATTATATCTAAAAATATGTTATTGAAATATTAGGCATTGAAGGGTGATTCTATACAAAAAAAAAAATTGGTTGGTAATTTTTATTTTTAAATGTTGCTTCAAGTGTAATAACATCTTTGTTGTTGCCTAGTGGAAGAACTACTCACTCGAGATTTTCAATTCCACTAACTCCTAATGAACATTCAACTTGCAACATAAAATAAGGAACCCCTTTAGCTGAATTAATTGTCAATTGCAAGCTTATTGTTTGGGATGAGACTCCTAAGATGCACAAATATTGTTTTGAAGCTATTGATCGAACTATGAAGGATCTAATGCAGCAGAATAACTTATTATGCACACAACCATTTGGAGGAAAAACAATGGTTTTTGGAGGTAATTTTAGACAAATATTGTCTGTTATACCAAAGGAAAAGAGGCGAGACATTGTCAATGTCACTATAAATCATCATATCTATAGAATGATGTAAGAGTTTTAAGATTGACGAAAAAAATGCGGCTCCGAAATATGAGCTCTGAATTAAGACCATTCTCAGAGTGGGTTGTGTCAATTGGAGATGGTAATTTGAGTGGTGACAATGATGAAAAATGAAATGTTAAAATATCAGATGATATTCACCTAAATTTTTCTGAAGATCCTGTAAAGGTAATTGTCAAAAGCACGTATCATACTGTATTATCTGACAATAATGATTTGTCATATTTACAAGATAGAGTTATTCTAGATCCAACAATGAATATTGTTGATTTAGTGAATCAACATATGATGGATTGTAATACCTCCGACAGTAGGGTTTATTTAAGTTCAGAGAGTATGAGCAAATCAGATGAGCTAATGAATGTGTTGACTGATTTGCGCACACCAGAATATTTGAATGACTTGAAATGTACAAGATTGTCAAACATGAGATGATACTCAATGTGGGAACTCCTACTATGTTGTTGAGAAATATAGATCATTATGCTTGATTGTGCAATGGAACCCGTCTAATCACCACCATGCTTGACAATCATTTTATTGAAGTTAAGGCCAAAAATAGTTATGGTCATGAAATTGCATTTATTCCTAGAATGACTCTGACGCCTTTTAATATATGTCTGTCATTTAAGTTTCAGAAAATATAGTTCTCCTTTATTGTTTCATATGTCATGACTATTAACAAAAGTCAATGATAATTCTTATCACATGTTGGCATTTTATTGAAAAAAGTAGTATTTACTCATGGTCAATTATATATTGTTGTTTCTAGAGTTACGACTTGATACAAACTCAAAATATTAGCAAGTGATAGATGATAATCTCAGTGTGTCATGTACTGCTAATGTTGTATATAAGGAAGTCTTTCAGAATATATAAAAATTTTATATTTCTATTATTATGTTATTTATACTCCCTCCATCCCGGTCGAATTGCCCATTTTGACCGGGCACAATAACCAAGGATTGTGAGTGTTGACTGAGTTGAGTGAAATTAATATTTTATTGTTGAGTGTAAAAAATTTACTATTTTTATAAATGAGACTAATGAAGTAGGACAAACAAAAAAGGAAAGTGGGACAATTCGGGCGGGACGGAGGTAGTATCATTTTATTGACGAATGGGGTACATAATTTCAATGTGAAATGATTTACGTTCATAATATCTATTTTATACAAATTCGATCATAGATAAAGTGCTTTAACTACGTCGTTCTGGGGTAAGGACATATTAGTTTGAGGAAATATAAATATATTTGAAAAATATTGATTAATTATCAAATAAATATTTTTTCTTTAATTTATATATAAATGTAAATAGACAAATAAATAAATAAAACTAAATAATTCAGCACGTTGTACGGGTGCTATACTAGCATATCTAATTCAGACAACCAAAATTCAAGTTTAAGGTTCAAAATATTAGAGAGAGAAAGAGAGAGAGCAAAGTGCATTATGACATGCGTGATTTTACCCCATATAGTAATTTTTATCACTTTCCTTCTAAAAAATATCTATTTTATTTACTAATCTTTCAGTATCTAATAATGGTAACACAAAACATGAATAATATTTAGAACTTTAATGAAATTGTATGAATTTTAACCTTAGTAATATTTAAAACTTGAATTTGCGCGTAAAAGATCATATTTATTTTGAAATTTTTGAACATGAGTGGATGAACATAATAAATAAAAACTTTGTTAATAGGAAATATGACTGTCTTGTAACAATAATGCAAAATATTTATGAATTTATTTAAAATAAGCACACTTTTAAAAAATTTTGGAGCGAATTTTATGTAACTCCTTTAGTATATTATATAAATATTTTCTAAATTAGTTTCTTTGACTCAGACAATTTTAAATTTTAACATCCATTATTTATCAAGTGATTTTGTAACAAAAATATTATAAAAATTCGAAAGTGTGTTTTAAATTCTACATATAATATATCAAACAGGATAATATATGGAGAATTGTTGATGGTAGAGACCAATATTTTCTAAGAGAATAATTGAATGGAAAAGCAATAAATACTTGAGACAATAAATGTAAGAGAGGAAATAAAAGACTTTTTGCTGCTTTGAAGCTATTTTATTGCTCAGAAAGTATTTTTATATATATTTGCACTCAATACATTCTATTTATAGGTGTTTCTAAAAATACAAATTATTGTCTCTTCGCTCGGGTGTAGTGGTTAAAGCACATTATTTGTGATTGAGAGGTTACATGTTCGAGCCCTTAGGGGAACATCTGGGTGTGTGAATGTGTGCGTATGAGTTTAAGATTAATGTACATTTATTAAAAAAAAATACAAATTATTTAGCTGAAGTGTTTTTTTGAACGGTCACATCCCATCAACTGTGAGATCATCTTCAATAAACACACCTCCTCGGCAAGACCGGCCCTTGGGGTAGGCAAGAAGAGCATGGGCCTAGGGCCCCAAATAATTTTATCCCACATATATATAGATGCATACCAAAAAATTTATCAATGGCAACTACAAATTAGTGCTCAACTAGTAGTGTGGGTTGAGTGATAATCTGCACTTATATATATATAGAAAATAAATTATATCACTAACAAATTCAACTACTATTTTGATGGGAAAAACATGAAAAGTGACACCTAACTATTATATTATGTATGTTCTTTTTTTAATTTCTTTATATGGTGATTGTTTTCCTTTAAACTTTTCAAGGTTTACAAATTAAAGTTATAAAATTTCGAATATTTTTAATATTTATTCTTAGGGGCGTTTGGTTTAACTGTCGGGAATCACTATGTGTATGAGTTTGATATTAGAGGGAATGAGTATGGGTTTGATTTTTGGGAATCATTCTCAATTCTGATGTTTGGTTTACTAGATGGATTTTGGAATCATTTTCAATTCTAATGATTTATTTTTTAAGTGTATGAGTTTATAAAATAATTAAATTGTTATACAAATAATAATTAATTTAATAATAAAATAACAAAATAAGATTATATTAAAATAAATAAATAATCTATTTATCTTCTTATTTGTTTTATAAAATATAAAATTAAGATACACAATAAATGATTGATTTTATAATAAAATAATTATTATTGTTGAGGTTCGATTTCACGAGAAATGGAGCCCTTGAGACTTTTACAAAACACAGCAAATAATAACGAGGAATAACGAAAATAAACAAGGTTTAGAGACAGAAATTAGATAAACGATGAGCGGAATAATGCGAATATGATTATTACTAAAAAGGGGGAGAATCTGCGGAAAATTTGACAGAGTTACGGCTAAATTTTGCTATGAGAGAATGAGTCCAAAAAATGAGTCTCCTGCCCCTATTTATAGACAGGATAGGGGTAGGCAGACAGCAGGTAACCCTACGTGTTGAGCTGCAACGGCTCGCCGCAAATATCGGACCGGTTGCGGGATTTTCGGAGGTAGTTAAGGCTCCAACGTTCGGGCGCCGCCAGTGAGCTAGGGTTTCTCTTCCTGGAGCGCCTCTATGTCGACCCGCTTGGCTCCTTAATACCGAGGCTCTCTGATCCTCGACGGCGAGGTCTTGACTTGGATGGATTTCAGCGCCTTGCTGGTCTTGGCGGGTCAGTCTTTCGGGTTGGACTTGTTTGCAAGGGCCGACTTGTGTATTGGGCTTGGGCTTGTGGGCCTGGTCCCAACAATGGCCCCTTTTGGTTGCAGGGTCTGTCCAGGACAGGCCGTGGAATCAAAACTTTGAGTTAGGACTCGATACAGAGTGCGGAAATTCGAGGTGTCCAAGAGACTATCCTCGGGCCCGGGTGATACTTTATGAGAGAGTAACTCCGTTAGGGAGTAGCCGGGATATTACTCCTGGTCAATACGAAGGTTCCGAGGGAGCGCAAGCGTATGACCGTGCGGGGAATACCGGGGTATTGCCCCGATGGCTAAAGCGTGAGTCCGGGGGTCACGCGTTGTTAGAATCATTCCGGAGAACGTTCTCTTGCACGGAGCGGTGCTCCTATGCGTGCACTCTGTTTGGGCTCCGTAGAGCGCTAGCGGGGTGAGTTATAACGGACCGTGGGACACCTAGTGAGCTCCCGGGGGAGGTCTCGCATTCCCGCAGAGGGTGTCGATCGCGTTATAGTTCTCCCTACTATGGGTTTGGTTGCCTTGAGTGTTGTTTATATGAGTCGAACCTGAGGGTCTTTAAGGGTCGATGTCGACGCTTGGTATCCATCGGTATCGAGGTTATGCCTTGGACGGTTATTGATTTTTGCCGCCCAATGCACATGATCGTAATTGCGTCAAACTCTGAGGGCATTTTTGGGGTAGGCGGACGGTTTCTCCTTTATATACGTACAGTTGGACTTCACTTCATCACTTTCATACTTTCGAACTCACTTTTTCTTCTACTTTTCCGATTTCTGTTGTTACGGCAACGGTGGTCTCGATTTCTCCGGCGATTACTCCGGTGTCCTTGCTTTGACGACTACTTTGAACGTTAATAAGGTAAACTTCTCGATTCTTCGCACCCTCCTCTTTCTTACTGTTTCATTCGTAACTTCCGCTTCTTACTTCTTGGGGTCGTCCGCGGGTTCCGTTGATTTGTGGGGTTTAATTAGTCGGGCTGCGTGTTTATTGGCATTGCGCTTGCCGATTGTGTATGCGATTCACGAATTGTCTTGTTGCATTGGTTTCTGAATGTTTGTCCGCCTGATTTTGGTTGCGTGTAACTTGGGTTTAGTGATATTGTCTCGCTCTTGTCCATTCGTGGGTTTCACAATGTTCCTGATTCACGTCGGAGTCCGTCTTCACTTAATTGATCGTATCATGCATTTGAGTCGGAATGACGCCAAGACTTTGGATAGATCAGTGAATTGTTCCCTCTTTCGCGATTGTGCTCGTCCTGATTTTCCTTTTGTGTGTTATATGGTGTGCGGAGTAGTGTGTTTTGGTCGTGGTATTTTTGCATGAATGGTTGTATGCATGGTGTGTCCGGTTTGGGTGAGCGGTGTGCTTCGACTTTTGTTTGGATTGGTTTAACCCTTGAGGTCTTTTCCCATTCACTTGTTTGCGTGCGTGCGTGCGTTTGGTTTTCATTTTCTTTGTTTTGCGGGGGACCTCCATTTTTCTTTTCCAATTTTGGGTGTCTGTGCTTTCTAGTGTGGTTTCAGTTATAAGGCTTCGATGGCGTCAGTTGAGATCATCATGGAAACATCCTCGTCTTCTGGTTTGATGGAGGTCCGTATCGCGCAGTCACCCGGGCATGAGGCTGCTGTAGGGTTTTCCCGTGAACCGAATCACCAAAACCAAACTGAACCGGATCGGATCTATGGATATTGCTCATAATACAAATTCACAAAACCCTAGCATGCTCCTATGAATTTAATACAAGAATTGTGGATTAGGGTTTTACCGTTACTCCGTCGAGTCTGATCCGATCTTTTGCGTTTGAATTCCGAATCCAATTCAACCACGCAATATCAATTGTCTGCGGAAACATAAATTAGAACCCTAATTTCAAGACAATTAAAATCGAAAATAAAGAGGGAAAGAGAAGAAAATCTGTTCTCCAGATTAGATCTTCAGATCTGTATCCCGGCGCTGTTCAGATCTACTACTGGTGAGGACTTCGTAGATCTGTGGCTTGAGCAGGACCAGAATTCGAGAATTCTCCTCCTTTTTCTTTCCAGTCGGCGCCCCCTCTCTCTCTGCCTCTAGGGTTTCACTGATTTGAATGTGTTCAAAGGTTGCTAGGGTTTCCAGAGAGAGTGGTCTATTTATAGACCCAGGGTTTTATCCCTAATGGGCTACTGGGCTCAATTCAGCACACTTATTTGGGCCAGACCTGGGACCTAATGCAAATAATAAAGTGGGCCTCCAATTAATTAATTCTCATGTCCACAACCCAGGACACAATTAATTAATTAATATTAATTCTTTTTCACCACAGAATTAATACTGACCTACCCCTTTATTACCACGTTGTGAGAACGGGCTGCATTTATTGAGAATCCCCATATTTAAGGTTACCGGACATTCATTAATTAATCGGAGCCTCTGACAAAGCTCTACCTACAATTAATTAATATCTTATAATTCCTGAGTAGTACCACTCAAACCTTATCACTCGTGCCTGAACTTAATCAGCCTGCAGGACTTTGACACGATGAATGTTATTGAGCTCCTCAGGGAATGTCCCCATCCTATTACTCGGATATGGTTACCTAAGTTCAGTCTCAGGCGGTACTACACGAATTGCTGTTACCCAAGATGCGGATATACAAGCGCGCTGTGTTGGCTCTCCACCATGGCAAGTCAAAGCAACAGTCAACCCGTGCAAACCCCTGAACCTTCGTTAGGGTTTGGACTCAATCAATATAACGAGATATTTTATTCGCTGATGTCAGACAAACGAATATATCTCACTGCGGTCCATCAATACACCACCTCTGCGTACCAGCATGTCAAGTAACCAAGACAGACTACTTATTCCGACAATGCCGCAGCCATCCGGACAGACGTATCCTCATACGCTGTCTCGGCTGTGATCATGGTTTATGTCTCACTAGGTCAAGTGATCATACTGTCTTCTGCGATCTACTACACGCCGTATGATCGTCCCTATCGGTGAGACAAGAGGATACCATTGTTCATACATGCACGATTGTTAACAGATAGGAGAAATAAACCGTTGTATACACATTGTAATAAATGCTTTCAGTATACAAAACCCATCAATCTCCCACTTATACTCAAAGCATAACTAAGCTATTACAGAGTATACAGTTTGTCTATCTAGTCAGCTGTCTCTAACCACTATCAGTGGTTGGCATCCACCTCAGACCCAGTTCACGAATATGTCTTTCATAAACCTTCTGCGGCAATCTCTTTGTGAATGGATCAGCAAGATTGTCAGCAGTGTCAATCTTCTCGATCAGCACATCGCCCCTCGATACGATTTCTCGTATGATATGGTACTTTCTCTCTATGTGTTTGCTTGCCCAGTGAGACAGCGGTTCCTTTGAGTTAGCCACTGCACCAGAGTTATCACAATAAATTGTGATGCTCTTTGGCAAACTCTGAATCACGCCCAACTCTAAAAGGTAATTCCGGAGCCACACCCCCTCTTTCGAGGCGTCGGAGGCGGCGACATATTCCACCTCCATGGTGGAGTCAACAATGCATTTCTGCTTTGAGCTCCTCCAAGATACAGCTCCACCTCCCAGGGTAAACACATAACCTGAGGTCGATTTCTTCTCATCCTGGTCCCCTTGGAAATCCGAGTCTGTATAACCCACAGGGCACAAATCCTCACTTTGATAAACTAGGCAGAAATTCCTAGTTCTTTTCAAATACTTGAGGATATGCTTCACAGCAGTCCAGTGCGCCTGTCCAGGGTTAGACTGATATCTTGCTACCATGCCAACGACATAACAAATATCAGGCCTGGTACACAACATCGCATACATGAGACTACCCACTACCGAAGCATATGGTACAAGACTCATCTCGTCTTTTTCCCGTTGTGTTTGAGGATACTGCCCGATAGAAAGACGCACGCCATGACGGAAAGGTAGCAAACCTTTCTTGGCGAGTTGCATGTCGAATCGGGCTATCACAGTATCCACATAGGATGCCTGGGATAAGCTCAACATTCTTCTTTTACGATCTCGAGAGACCTTAATCCCAAGAATGTAGCCAGCCTCACCCAAATCCTTCATTTGGAACTGTTCGGATAACCAAACTTTGATTTCAGACATCACTCCCTCGTTGTTTCCAAATAGGAGTATGTCATCAACGTATAGTGCAAGGAAGACCACGCTCCCACTGACACAAAGTCGGTAAACACAACTTTCGTTCTCCAACTGTGCAAATCCATAGGATTTAATCACATCGTTGAAACGTAAGTTCCACGACCTTGAAGCTTGCTTAAGTCCATACAAGGACTTCCTAAGCTTCCAGACAAGATGTTCTTCGCCCTTGCTTATGTAACCCTCGGGTTGCTGCATATAGATGTCCCTACCTTCTTCAAGGTAACCGTTTAGAAAAGCGGTTTTGACATCCATCTGCCATATCTCGAGGTCCATATGCGTAGCTATGTCGAGGAGTATCCGGATGGATTTGAGCATGGCTACGGGTGAAAAGGTTTCGTCATAGTCAATGCCCTCTTTCTGACTATAACCCTTTGCCACCAGCCTGGCCTTGAAAGCCGTAATCTTTCCATCCGCCCCTTTCTTTTTCTTGTATACCCATTTGCACCCTATGGCTCTAAAGCCATCTGGCAAATCAGTTTTCTGGTATACATCCATAGCAGTTATGGATTCTATTTCAGAATCCATGGCGACTTGCCATTTGGCAACATCCTTGTCCCGCACTGCCTCTTCGTAAGTCAATGGGTCAGAGTCCTCATGTCCGTCTTCCGGGCTCAAGTCCGAAGACTCACCCACGAACATGTACCTTTCAGGTTGGAAAATAACTCTCCCACTGCGACGAGGCATTAGTGCCGTGTCAGTAGTAGGTGCAGTGACTTGTGGTCCAGCACCTTGCACTGAAGAACTTGTCTGTGGTGCTGTACCTCTCACAGGAGCACCCACATCTACACGTTCCCCTTCCCTTGGAATTGCATTCTCGTTCTCAATTTCTTGAAGAACGATATCACTCCTTGACTTGTGATTACTCACATACTGGTCCTCCAAGAATTTAGCGTTGGTGCTAACAACGACTCTTTGACTCTCAGGACAGTAAAAGTAACCACCTTTCGTTTGACTGGGATACCCTATGAACAGCATTACTTTTGACCTGCTTTCTAATTTATCAGGTTCCTTCGACAGTACGTGTGCCGGACAGCCCCACACTCTAAACTTGCACAAACTAGGTTTGCGACCAAGGAAGAGCTCAGAAGGCGTCTTAGGAACTGATTTAGAAGACACCACATTAAGCACGTAAGCTGCTGTCTCCAATGCGTAGCCCCAAAACGAAATTGGTAAGTTTGCATAACTCATCATTGACCTTACCATCTCTAGAAGAGTCCTATTTCTTCTTTCAGCTACACCATTTTGCTGGGGAGTACCCGGTGCAGTCCACTGGGATGTAATCCCATTTTCTGACAGGTATTGCAGGAACTCGTTACCGAGGTATTCGCCTCCGCGATCAGATCGCAGTGACTTGATAGTTTTCCCGACCTTCTTTTCTGCCTCAGCCTTGAACTCTTTGAATTTCTCAAAGCATTCAGACTTGTAGCGAAGCAGGTAAACGTATTCGTACCTTGAGTAGTCGTCAATGAAAGTGACGAAATACTCGTACCCTCCATGAGCCTGCGTGGACATCGGTCCACACAAGTCAGAATGGATCAACTCCAACACATCCTCTGCTCGAGTCTGACTAGCCTTGAAAGGCCTAGTAGACATCTTGCCCTCGATGCAGGATTCGCAGACTTGATAAGGTACAGCCCGGACTAAGTCCAATGTACCGTCATCTGCAAGTCTTTGAATCCGCTTCAAGCTGATGTGACCAAGTCTCAAGTGCCAGAGATATGTAAGATCCTTATCAGAAGAAGTAAGTTTTCTCTTCCTAGGATTATCAATTACGGATGAATTATATGCAATGCTTGCGGACATAATTTGATCAAAGTAGCATAAAGAGTATAAATCAACACAATGGATAACATTGTTACTGCCAATGATAAAATCATAAATAACAATCATCCATAACAGTTGATAAAATTTGTCCTGCCGATAAACCACGGCCCACAAATTAAAACTCAATTGTACTTAAAACATCAAAATATAAGGAACGGAAAAACTCCATGAAGGTCCGTCATACAACGTTGCCTTCATCCAGTTTGGTATCTTCCTGCCATCAATCACCAGCCTTGTCGGCACGGTTCCCTGCAAAGTACAACAACATGATCAACAAGTCAGTGCTTACAGCTCTAAAAGAGCAACAACTAACTCTAATCATGCTTACAGTTATACATGCAAAATGGCATACCTTGTCCCTTGGGATTCGGACATTCCTTCCTCCAATGTCCTTTCTGTAGGGTTTGAGTCTACGATCAACAACATGAGTTGTTATTCAATTCGCAGGATCGTTCTTAGGATATCAAAATAAATGCAATTAAATAAACCATGCAAAGCCTATGCATGCTCCTACAAAATTAATTGTACAAGATGGATTAGAGTTTATACCTTTTTCACCGTTTGATCTACAGGACAGATCGGAGTATGATAACGGTGAAAAACGTTCAGATCTGAAGCGGAATATGAACAAAACGATGGCTTCCTTCTTGTTCCTACAGATCTGATCTTCTGATCTGTATCCCTTGCTCCTTGGAAATCTGGTGAGGATTATTCTACCAAGTTAATTCAGCCGGAGGATTCGATCAGAGAAAATCCCTCCTTCCTGAACAGCCCTAGCCGCCGCCCTCTCTCTCTGTATACTGAGAATGTGTATCACCTCTTACTGATCTAGGGTTTGGCTATTTATAGTGTTAGGGTTTAATGAAACCCTAACCCTAATGGGCTTGAGCAGTGTGTGGGCCAGACCAGGGATCAGATGCAAATAATAAAGTGGGCCCTCTTTTATTAATTAATTCTCTTATGTCCAACCCAGAACATTAATTAATTAATAAAGTATTGTTTTAACCTTCACCACGGTAACAATACTGACTCGCCCCTTTATTACCACGTTATTAGGAACGGGTTGCACCAAACTAACTTGATCCACATATTTAAGGTTTCAGACATTCATTAATTAATTTGGTTTATATGACAATCAACCACAATTAATTAATATCTTATTTTCCTGAATAATACCACTCAACCTTTATCTCTTATGCTTGAATAAATCATTCAGCCTGCAGGACTTAGCATAAAGAACCTTGTGAGCTCATCAGGGAATGTCTCCATCCTGGAACGGATATGTTACCATACATCCAGACTAAGCAGACCCCACACAAATCAACAACACCCAAGATGCAGATATGAGAGTACATGTAAGACTCGCCATCCTAGCAAATCAAAGTGCAGTCAACTCATGTGTGCCCCTTATCCTTCAGTAGGGTTTAAGATCATAGAAAGTATGTTGGGATCTGGCTCGTTCATATGTCAATAAGAACGGCGCATCCCACTGTTGATCCCATCAATACATAAGAATGTACCGACACATCAAGTGGCCAGGATAAGCCCACTTATGAACCGATGTGCCGCAGCTTAAACCGACAGCCTATCCAGGGACCATCTCAGCTGTGATACTCTTTATATCTCGCTAGGTCAAGCGAACCATATGATCCTCTGTGATCTACAACACACCATATGGTCATCCCTATCTACGAGATAAAAGGATATTATAGTTCGTCGTATGTTCACATTATCAGATAGCGAGATTTGTTTAATGTATCAACATAATGAAAGCCAGTATACAAACGCTTGATCAATTATGCTTTTCAGTATACATATCCCAACA
>JAPKLW010000746.1:254499-270230 GCA_026898455.1 Plectranthus barbatus
GAAAATTGATCGAGTGGGAATTTTTATTTGTTTTCTTTTTACAGATCATTAGGAAAATCTGTTTTATTTGCGTGATTAATAATTAACTTAATGTTCTTTATAATTTTTAGTATATTCTTAAAAAATAAAACAAATCAATTTCTTTTAAAATATAGGATGTATTAATTTAAATTTTACATAAATGTCTCTAAAATGTAACTTAGTACTAATAATTTATTACCTCTTGGGGTTGAAGGTGATCTCGAGCTAGATGCAAAACTTGAACTTGAGGTTGGAGCTCAATTTGGCTCCATTTTTAGATTTAGGGATACAAATTTAAATTATATTAAATTTAATAATGTTTGTGAATTTGCTTTAACAACCACTCATTCAACTAAAACCAATATAAAATAATTTTGGAATCGATCTCAAATAGTTTGCAAATCGACTTGACTCAACCGTATCATAAGTTTTCAATGCAGTTTATGTTTAGGGTTTCATCATAACTTGAGGGGCTCTGGTGCAAAACCCATATTCTTTGAGGGCCAAACAGCCAATCTTTGTAAATTTCCGATGAATGACGAAGAGCAGCACACATACAGAGAGAGAAACTGAGAAAGAGGTTAGAGAAGAAAGAGATGTTGTTTCAGGTGGGAGGGCAAGGAACGCGGCCGACTTTCTTCGAGATGTCTGCCGCTCAGCAGCTGCCGTCCAGTCTACGCGCCGCCCTTACATACTCGCTCGGCGTGTGTATCGTCTCCTCTGTTTTTTGCACCGTTCCCTTCTCAAATTTTATAGCCCTCTTGCATTTTTTAATTTTTTTTATGAACTTAATAAATTGTTGGAGCTTGCTTACTTAAGTTGGGGGAGAATTCATCTCAAGATGTTGGAACGTACTAATTTTTAATCAAATTTTAAAATTTCGATTACCATTATGATTTTGTTCTCAGTCTAATCTGACATCTCTGATGGAAAATTGTATGGACTTGGTAATTTTTGTTTTTGGTGACAAGGGAACTAAATTGAAGGAATTGAATTGAATTTTCCATTGGTTCCCTGAGATTTGTTAGTTTGGGAATACAAGGGATGTTGTGGTAGAAAACCTGTAATATACTATCTTTTTTGTTGTAGCTGCTGGTTTCCTTTTTGGCCTATACTAATTCTTATGCCGAAACTTCTTGTTATGTAATTGCGCGGTAAATTTAAGGTGAATGCTGATCTCTTACCTGCAGGTATTTGCTCTAAGAAGACCATTCATTCATAAAATCTTGGATTATGAAGATGAGTTTTTTGCGCTGCTTATGCTAGTCCTGGAAACTCACAGTTTGCGTACTACAGGTAAAATTTTGTGCAGTGTTAGCCCCTCAAAATAATTCTGGATTGTAATATCTATTGGGATTATATATTGGATTCATTGAGATGAAAATCATTGTGTTTTAGTTACTCAACATTTTACCTCGGCGAACCAATAGTCTATATTGTGTTCTTCCACTGAAAGGGAACTACAATAGCTCTGTAGAATTCGCCCTCTAGAACTTTGTCATGCATGGTACTGGTTATATCATTTGCTGATATCTTCCGATTGATTTTTCCAGATGCTTCTTTTTCGGAATCTTTGTATGGCTTACGGCGAAGAGCTGTCAAGATTAAATTAAAAAAGAACCATTCGCTTACAGACTCCGGGGACGAGATCCATCACACCGGCTTACATAAACGCCAAAAAGTTCTCTCAGTTGCATTCCTGGTAAGAATCTTCGTAATATATTAATGAATAATCTGAGGTAAATTAAGGACTTATTATGATACTTTTGACATTATTCTGCCACATTGTACTTTTAACTTGTCACATGACTCACATCATATGTCACAATCCCTTTTTTTTTTGAAGGTGCTAAACGGTTCTTTCTAATAGTTGAATCGCTGAAACCTAAAAGTTATTATAGCAATATTCCTCACTATTACAATATATATATCAAATTTGTCAGAATATACACGTCCATGGTTCACATGCCATTGATGTTCAATACCTAGGATGCCGACCATAAAGCCACTGTCACCTTGTACATGGCATTTAAGCTTACCATTATATGTTAAATCTGCTCACTTGTGCAACTATATGTTTTAACCATTCTTGCCCACTAAATTGTTTAGTCATTATTTGTACTTCAGATCAGACACTTAGGAGCAAAGAAAGTGGACGTAAGATGGATACATATAGAGCAATTAATTACTGAATCATCTATTCTTCCTGTCCTATATGATTTTACTTAAATGATTTGCAACTTGATTTAATGTTCCAAATTTTTTTTATCACCATTCAATTTTCTTCTCTTGTAATCTTTTAAATTCTTATTCATGATGCAAACGTCTTTTGCCCTTGCTCAGGTTGTTTTACCATATTTTAAGTCAAAACTCCAATCAATCTACAATAGGGAAAGGGAAGCTAGTCTTCAAGCAAGCCTTTGGGGGGATAGTGTTGAAAGGTTTGATAATGACTTTGTTAGTGGAGGCAATAACTCCTTCGGGTCAGGGGATGGTCCAAATGTTGAAGCATCAGCTAGAGCTCGTTGCATCACGAGGTTAAGGAAGATTGTTGGTGTTTTCTACCCTTGGCTGCATGCTGGAAATGAAGGTCTATAGGCTTTCCCTCAGCTGTTAGTGAATTATTTGCAGTTTGTTGATTGTTGACTGAAATACTGGTATTAAAATGTGGGCAAAGATTTAAGTCATATTACACACTGTGTACAACTCCAGTAATATTAATTGAAACTGAGATAAGCAAATTTGGCAAAAGTGTTTATCAGAGTAGATTCCTTGTGTTTTTACCCTTTTTATGCCTGAACATGTTAGGGAGAAGGTATCCATTGTTTAGTGTCAATTTTGTCCGTATTGGGTGCGGAAAACTTCTTAGTCTAGATTACATCATTTATCATATTCCTTTTTTTAGCTTTCCACATATTATTCTATATAATTGTGTTGAAGTTGTAGACTAGCTTTTATTTATTTATTATTATTATTATTATTAATTTTTTTTTATGACATTGATACGTATTCAGAAGATGCGTTTCTAGATCAATCAAAAGCTAATTTGGATGCTCTGGAAACTATTTTCTGACCAAGTCATCAATCATAGTCAGCTTCTCCCTGCTGCTTATGCCTTGCTTCCCCTGGCTTCAGATATCTTGTTTACATTACATAAGGCAGAGTCTGACTAGTGCCATGCCATTTTCTTTTGGTTTATGAAAGTAACCCATCTTACCTGGATATCACAAAGAAAAATCTCATAGAATCATTGTCAGTAAACTTAAACACAAGTGACAGAAACCTATATATCTGTCAAAATGTCTTAACATTATGGAGTACACTTTCATTTTCACCTGGATCGGTTGCAATCATTCCTGATGTGATCCAGGGTTCTCTGATATGCAGGGTTCTCTTTTGCCTATCAGCTATTATATTTGTTGGATGCCACGGGGTTCTACTCTCTGGGATTACATGCACTTGGCATTCATGTTTGTCGAGCTACTGGTCAAGAGCTGGTAGGTTTTCCATGGTGATATGAGCGCTGACGGTTTATCTGTCTCAAATGGTCTTTCTTATCAATATCTTGATTCTTACAATTTACATTTATAAGACTGCAAACCTTTTGAGAGATATTAGTTTTTGATATCTTGTTTTGTAGGCGTATTTTCGGCCTCATGTTTCTGATATCTTGCCTGAAATATGTACTATAAACTAGATGTTTTTACTAACAAAGGCTTTGTTATCATTTTTGGGAAGTAATCTAATCCTTGAATGACCAGATGCATGCTCTTTGGTTTAATTCTGTGACATTGGCATTTGTAGATTATTTCTGAATTCTTAATTTTCACAATGATACTTCTGACATCATAGGCATGTTGCATGCAATGTCCAGAATCCAGATTATATAGTTTCTTCCTACAGATCTCTAATATGATTCACGAACTTTATTCTGGACAGCAATCTTCCTTTTTTGTCTATATATTCATGTATCCTATTATTTTGAGCCTTTTGCTTTTTCTGATGTCAAGATAGATGGATACATCTTCCAGAATTTCAAAAATAAGAAGTCGTGAACGTGAGAGACTTCGTGGTTCCCCTTGGCTAAAGGTGCGCCTAAATAGGTTTCTGCTTTATTTTCTACTTATTTTGAACATGCATATATTTCAGTTAGCAGAGTAGTTTTTTAAAATTTTAATAACAAAAGCAATTAATTTGAGTTTGGATGATATATTCACTCTAAAATTCGATTGAACCTTTTTTGCTCTTTTTAGTGCTGGGTTAAACAGGGGTACACAATGCCTTCATGGATTGGATTTTTATTATTCATCACTAGAATTATACCCTTGTGTTGCACGGAAATATTTTTTGTATTTATATTTTATCCATATAAATTTAGTATTATATCTATTTTACATATATCAAGGTAGATATTTTATTGTTTAAAAAATTGCATAAACAATACTAAATCGGATGTTTTTATGCAGTTTTATTACCATCCTTGTGTTGCGGAGATTTCTTGTGTAGACAATGCTGTGGATAGCCTTTAGTTTTTTTAGACCCCTGTTCAAAAAAAAAAAAAAACCCTATGCTCCTCTGTCCATCTTTAATTCTTGAGGATTGTGCTTAACTAGGTTATGAACTGATTAAATACGTCCGAATTGTCTCTCAGGCAATACAAGGGGGTTTGCTCAGCTGTGCATATGCCGTTCTTGACTATGCCCAGACTGGTTTGATTGCAGCTGTATTTTTCTTCAAAGTGAGTATTGTAATACGTTCCTTTGAATTTATTTCCCAAACCATTGTGTATAATTGCATCAAAATTGCTATTCAGTGTTATTGGAAATTAATTTTATTAAGTAGTTCTTGGTTTTTTATACACTGTTCAAAGGCTTAGATTCATCATGCTCCCTGCTTATGAATTGTATTTTCTCCTTGTCACTCTTAGATAGTACTAATATCAGTATGTGATTACGCAGATGATGGAATGGTGGTACCAGTCTGCTGAAGAAAGAATGTCAGCCCCAACTGTATATCCTCCTCCGCCACCACCTCCGCCTCCAAAGGTTATTTCCTTACCTCGAAAGATAATTTAATTTCTTTATCTTTCTTTAGTTTTTCCACCTCTCTGAGCATCCTGGAGTGTCGGTTTAAATGGCCTTTCTTTCAGTGCAACAGTTTAAAGCTCTTTCAGTCCTTAGTAATTTTAGATATAGTTTGTGACCTGATATATCTCAGAAGTGTAGGTTATTTTAGATGGTAGTGCTCATGAAATCTTATTTGATTGATTTGGAAACTGCACTGGGGTTGGATGATTGGAGTCACGCTTGGTCCACGAGTCTACTACAATTGTTATTGATTGGTTATATATCCCACAAAACCGACCAACACACACCCCCCTGCGATCAATTTGCTTTCTTCAATCAATTTTGTTTCATGCGTGCGCTTAAACAGGTTGCAAAGGAGGGGATTCCACTGCCCCCCGACAGGACACTATGCCCGTTATGTTTGCAGAAGCGTACAAATCCATCAGTAATGGCTGTTTCAGGATTTGTTTTTTGCTACACTTGTGTATTTAAATATGCGAGTCAGGTAAGAGGATCTTCTTTGAGCATGCAATTACAATAATGTTCATGCCTCCCTTCTTAGTGTGTGAAAAATTTCTTTCGGTAAATATTTGTCAAGGGAGGTGTTCTCGTTAGAATGAAACGATGTTGGGATAACTGCATTAAGGAGGCATGAGCACTGTTTGTGAATTGTACCATCATTTTATCGGATGCTTTAAGTCATTACAAATGTGGATCATATCTTATTTTATGTTGTCTCTCTGAATCATGATTCGCTCGTATCCATTCTCCTACACCATAAGAGTTTCTTAATATATTTGTGTGTGAGGTGATTATTATTATTATTAACTTGGTTTTATATTTATTGCATGGCCACAGTACAAACGCTGCCCAGTGACATTGATGCCTGCAACAGTGGATCAAATCAGGAGGCTATTTCATGATGTATAAGTATAACATTAATTGGCGGCATCGACTTCCAGTAACTTCAGTTCTACGTGGAGTGGTGGATCTTGGCTTACTTCCATGTTCGTGTTGGAAGTTAAACCTATGTCCCACGGCCTCCATGACTTTGCTCAAAAGTTGGTCCTTATGAATATAGATCAATTTCTGTGGAAGATTCAGTTCACATCATTTCTACATTCTTGCTTGATATATATATATATATATATATATATATATAAAAGTGAAGTTACCAAAATCTCCTTGCTGGTTGTTATGTGTTGATTTTCTTCCAAAGTTTCACACTGCCTGCAGCTGCTGCATTTTGTTCGCTTGAGTAACACTAAATGTTTTACGCAGTTAAAATAAAAAATTAATGACTAGGACATCTGAAATTAGTAACAAAAACTCACTAAACACGTAATGCTTCAACAGCCTGGCGCTGATAAGAATTTCACAGATATTGATAAATTATTTCTAAAAAAAGCTAGTTTACGACAGCCAGTTACCGTTAGGAATAAACTTCGGCCAAGCAAACTCTTTAAAACGGTAAACAAAAACTGCAATTCACATATAGAGGGCCATAAATTATTACTAAGACTACTCCTGTGTTTACCAATACACACAACGACAAACGTATTCAATATCAGGTAGTCATTAGTTGGCGACACAGATCCTTGCAAGTCAGCAAGATTTACTGATAAAAACTAAATCACAATTTTTTTTTAAAAAAAAAAAGAAAGTATATTGACACACACCACTGTATCTTTACATCCCACTGCTGTTTTTACAAACAAAAGTGTGGCTAAATTATTAGACAAACGAAACAAATAGGTCACGACCAGCTAATAAACCAAGGAAATAAAACATCTAAAAGAAAGGAAAAGGACAAGAAATGTACTAGAAGCAATTTGATACTGCCTCTGAAAGAAAGAAATAATTAATAAAAATATTTCTTACAACTGACCAACAAAAAGTGCTAAAAGGATGTGAACTAACATAATCTATTTGCCTGTTAGTATCAAATCAACCAATGTGAAAGCTTGCCAATCCTTGCTACCTGAAGTTGAGCTCAAAATTTCTAGAAGACTTCACATATTAGCTGAAGAGTGAGCAGACTGTTGAATCCCTTTCTACAGCTTATAATGCACCGTAAACCGCTATATACGAGGAATCCATGGTAGACTCCTGAGAATGAAAACACATATGCATCAACCCCCAGGTACAACAGAATGCAAAGATAGTAACCTACTGGAGTGTAGTTCTTTATATTTTCAAAAAAGCAAGATAAACTGCAACAAAATTAATGTAAAACGAGGACGGGATGATAAGAACAGATTGCTAAAGCTTGGCTAAATTTACTCTTCCTAACATCCCCTCCCATAATTACAAAATACTCCTTGAGTACCACTTTTATCATATAATGTCCATCTTTACTATTTAGCACTCAATCTAGCTATCACTTGTGATCATTGCCTTTAATTTTTCTAATGACAACATAACCCACAAAACAATAAAATGTGAAACTAGGACGGAGCAGTAAATTAAACAGCAGGAAAAATAGAAGGTGAAAAAAAGCATTATGACAATCATCAAAAAGTATAACCATTTTAACAAAAAATAAAGCAACTCCCTGTGACTTTTCCTCTATGTTATGCAAACATTTAAGCATTTCTCAGATTAAAATGATGCCTCATAGAAAGGAGCAAATATTAACAAAGAGAGTCGTCATTAATAATAGGAAGTTTTTACAGGTTTCACTTCTCTAATTCTTCTCACATTTTCTTTTATATATTTGCTTCCTAGAAATAGAAGTAACTGGTAAGAGACCTAGAAAGCAGTTCACCTCAAAAAAATTTGTTGTCAAACTCCATTGTGCTTCAAACACAGAAGAAGTGAACATGAAACAAAAATTCTGCAGTTCCACTAACTGGGTAACGTTACATAGTAATTGTTAGAATAGTGATCTGGCAAGGCACAGAGCCACAGATACCTACTTAATGAAATCAATTGAATCAATGAGAATCTTACCAGATAGAAGTCAAAAAGGTGCCTCAAGCGATTCATCCCAAACATCTGCACTACCATTAGAGGCATCTTCTGCATCTTCTTCCATTGAGAGCCTAATGTATTCTCGGTGTGCAAAGCGATCCCACTCCGTCAAATTTGGATTCTCACGCTCCTGTCCAGTTTTTAGAGTTGAGAAGATAATTCAAAACTTGCAATTCTATGGAGCATATTCTAAATTGTAGCACGATAAAATCCACTAATGATAGAAAACATTTCAATTTACCTGGCGAATTAGAAATGGATCACGGGTCTCAAAAGCCATGAACTTATTAAGATTAAACAGGATATTGAATACACTGCCCGAAAGTCTGCTTCCTTTTATATCTCGCAGTGTAAAATAACTCTCATCCTGCATATAATAGTTTACACGCAATCAGATGTAAAACCGGGTTGACAACTACATTGTGATTTGAAAAGCTGCCTGATAAATACTTGTCGAACATGAAACATGATTAATGAACTTCAGCAGATGTATCTAGTTCATTTCACTGAGTCTCTTTTGACTAACCTTAATGCCAAAGTAACTACTTTGAATTTCCACCAGATTATAACTCTACTGTAGTCTAAATCTTGCTAGACATTTATTTTGGGTGAGTAAGACAACACCTCCAGCTGACAATCAGATCAAACACAATGGTGGTGGCTACCACGACAACAGTTTTAGAATGGGAAAAAGGCATAGATATTGAAAGTTAGTCAAAGACAGCTCCTTTAGAAAAAGACACAAAACACTCGTGAGATATGTAAGAAAGTCAAATATAATCAATCCCCTGGAGGCTCACCACTGGTTTAACCATGTCAACAATTTGACACAATATATCCTCAAACAGCACAGGCTCTTGGGCCATGCATTCCATTCTATGCAACTGCTCCTCATAAAAGAATTCCATTTCATTCCTTGTTATAACTCCATTACCATCCAAATCTATGCATTTGAACCTGAAAAATACTACATTATTTAACTCCCGTATAAAAGAATAAGAAATGATAAACAGAAATTATCGATTAACCAAATATTTCAAGCAATCATGCATTACAAGATAGAAAGAAACCAATGACGAGTCATGGTATCAAAATTGAGCCTTGCTTTTTTTATTTGAGGATTTAAATCTTACACATACCAATACTCAAGACTCGGCTCTGAGGATTTATCCTCCTCTGACAATATGAAGTAGACAAAATCTTCATATCCCATCTTTCCTTCAAACTTACGGGTGAACTTTCTCGGAACCTTGCAATATCAATCAGCAATGCATACAAAGATGGTTAAAACAATACAGAAATAGAGCAACCCACATAGCAGGCAACGAAAAATATCTCAAATATTAGAAGAAAGCACAAACCTGAGAAAATATTCTATCAACAATCCTGTAGGTAAGTGCATGGTTACCGTATCTGATGAGGTTTTCTTTGTCAATTAAAAAATCATGATCTGAATCCAGCTCCCAAAACTTGCAATATATCACATAAAAATGCTCGTAGGAAAAGTACCTAATCAAAATGAGAGAAAAAGAGAATGATAAGGATTAACAGAATGCAGTCGCAAACATACACGATAAGATGCAAAAACAAGACTTAAATCAATTAGAATGCTCATAAACCAGAAAAGATATTTGATGATTTAGCAGTGGAAAGGGTTACTTTTATCTGAAGGAAACTTTGAAAATCCATTAGTTTTATCTAATTCATTTTTCTAAGAGCTAAGAAGTAGATCATCATGAGCAAACAAATCGATAGGATAAGTCAAGATTCCTTTTAATTACCTCAAAACTTTGTTAATATCCTCTTCTTCATCTGCATGCTGCATCGCAGCAATCAAGTTTGATCGTCTCAGCTCCTTCAGAGTAAGACGACTGTTACCCGCTCTATTCACATAGTAAAATATTCTGTATATTACAGTTTCAGCTGGAGATGAATAAGAAAGTTAATTTCCATAAAGAACTTCAGATACTTCAAACAAGTAGATTGGAAAAGTAAGTATAACTTGAATATTATCAGGTCATACAAAGTCAGCAAACAGTCCAGCCAACCCACTGGTACTTGTCTTCTGACTAGCAAACCAACACTGCCCTAGAAAATATAAGAGAAACTATAGGCATTGGAGAACTATTGAAGAGCCATAAAACAACAAAAAGTTACATTCTAGAAAATGTTGAAAACAAAATGAGAAGACAAAAAATCCAATAAGCTACTTTCAAAACCTATTTTCAGGGAAAAAGGAATGAGAACAGGGTAAACAGCGCATCAACCTCTTGTAGAACTTCAACTAGTGAAAAAAGCTAATCGGGTATAAAGCAAGAAATATTCCCTCCTTAAGCTTCATTAAAGATTATTTCTAAACAGGAAGTCAAAATAAGGCTGTCGAAGTATTGTTTGAACAGATATAGAACATTAAGCCTCAAGGTTTCCTTCATGCCTATGTGGCTGTGGTTTTGGACCCAGCAGGTTTTTTAATCATTTTTTACTATGTGCTTCTGCCCTCTAGTCAATTTAAGCCAAAAAATTGGAATGAGAACTTCATTATTATATTATCATATTTTGGGGAGGGGGTAGCCTAGGTAACAAGATGTTCAATGGAGTTAAAAGCTCAGAATGTTATACATGTTAGCAACACAGTCTATGTCAAGAAGTTGAAATTCTTGGCTCATTGAATTCTCAAACCAAGAATCAAGCAGCTTTTTGCCAAGGCTGTGAGTTACCATGTAATAGGGGGCCTTTCATGTTGCATGTTTCCATCAATCACTAGGTATTCACAGTTACAGGTAACCCTGTCTCGTATTTAATGGTTGCAATATCACTGCAATCAGATTCTATTTGGTTCAAGGGATGACTAAAATAAAAACAGAACATTTCGTGTAACCTTTCAGCTCTATAAAGTCTATAAAGTAGCAGCTGAACTCATCACCAAAAGGCTATTTGAGTGATAGCACCTTACTATTATTTTTATGAACCAGGGTCGACACATAAGCATTCAATTGTCATTGCAACATCACTATTAGTCCACATAGGTCTTCCAAAACTTAGTTTTAATGTTATATAGACCTTCATGCTCATATTACTAAAAAGATATCAAAGAAACAAGCAAAAAGTGGACACTAGTTGAAGGTTTGGGTTAGTTCTGTTCATCCAGTAACCAAACTAAATACTAAGACAAGATGGTTGAGACTGATATTCAGGAATGACGAGACTCGGATCATATTCAAAAGGCATTTCATGATAACAGCCATACATATTTTTACCCGAGTGGAAACGTGGTGTGTGTCTCGATTAGCAATATGCACATACACCTAACAGCCCAAAGGCTACAAACAATGCCAGTACTTCAAATGAAGTAATAGTGATTTAGTCTTTAGAAACTGAATTTTTTTTTTATTTGTTTCACAAAGCTGGTGCCTGGTACGAAGTACCAGAGTAATGATTAAATAAAATTTAATGATTAAGCAGAAAAAACAAGCTTCTTTTAATAACTATGAGAGTGAACTTGAAACAAAGAAAAGTGAAGTAAATCAACCAATATAAGTTAGTAACATAATTAAGTGCAAAAATAAGATACAACATACCATATCTTTCTTGAAATTCAGGCGTACTCTGCAGGAACTCTAACCCAGGATGAGTGGACAAAAGTTCTCTAAGAACAGGTTTGAAGTCGTCCTATATCAAGGTAACATTACCAAGAGACATGGAAGCGATTAAGAACTAGCTAAACTCAACTTTCTGTGTTGAAGTACTGAAATTTTTGTTCAACCTGGACCAAGTACTTGAGGTCTGGTTGCTTCAAGATTGTGAATATCTGTGTAGCTATATCCTTCGTCAGCATATTTTTGTTGATCCAATAATCAACAAATGCATCCCTATTTGAAAAATAAGTTTTAGGAGAGTAAACATATAAACTCTAAACAAGAATATCATAAACATGACTCATTTTGATAATAAATATACCAACAGTATAGGTCCTCTATCTAACCTTAATATAATCCCTTTATCTAAGAGATTTATAATCCTTGCCCCACTAAGGTAATTATAGCTAATAGCTATCCACGTATATCTAATAACGGCTAGAATACACTTTGACAACTCATACAGGTAATGTTTACCTCATCCCAGCTGTCCAAGTGATGCATAACAATGGTCCAATTCTATTGAATTTCCTTCAAGATAAGAGAAGCTAGTACTAAGTAGCAAAACGGCACCCATACGCCATCAACCTTAATGAGGTACAGAAAGTGAAGGTCCATAAGATAGACCAAAAGAAATGGAAAACATGATTACTTTACAGAGTGATACAGTCAGATTGTGGCTATATAAGATTATACATGAAATTTGTTCTATTCGTTTCTACGTAGCTGATCATCAGTCCTTTGGGGAAGTTCAAAGATTACTAATTCCAATAACTCTCTTTATAGAGATGGGGTACTTTCTTTGTAACAGCGGATTATTTGAATGCTATTGCTTGTTATATCTTTTCATTTGCTAGTTATCTCTTTTCATTTGGTTGAAGCCAATCTCCTTCCATCTATGCATAAGCATGGGTAGAAATTATAAGAAAACGAACAAATAAATAGGCATAATAGAGAGTGAGAAGAGATCGACAAAGGGGAGAAGACTTCAAGAGAATTACCTGGTCACAATCCCAGTGCTCTCAGTGTCGATCTTTCTAAAAAGTACAGTAGAAAAGAAAGATGGGAGCTTGCAAATTTCCTTTGTTACTGGTTTAAATTCTGAAAACACATCATATGTGTTAATTCATTAATAGGTAATCCATTTAAGACTCCCTAGCATCATATGCAAAACTAGCCAATCTCACCATGCATTTGTAGTCCATCCATGTGACCATAAAAAAATTGGTTGATTCTAAACAAGCACCGCTCTTTCAATTCATTTGGCGCCGGACGGCCATTTTGGAAATAGAACTGCAAAATCACAGGCATTACTAAGAGAACTATACTCAATCCACACCCAGAAATGGGGGTTGGGAGGGAGAGCTGCAGGAGTAAAAACTTAGAAACAGTCAAACAGGTTAACAAACATTAACGCATCAACTAATTCAACCTGAGGTATAAGCTCCTTCACAGGCTCATTCACTAATTTCAAGGGAGAACCTAAAGCAGAAGGGCCTGCCCTCTGTTTCATGATTCGAGGAGAGCCTGATGAACTCCTCGGTGAAAGCGGTGGTGTACTGCCCGCAGGAAACATTGAAGGCAGAGTGTTACTAGCTGCTATATTTGTGCTACCTGTTCCAGCAGCATTCAACTGAACACCTCCCTTAGCATTGTTGAGCAGGGATTTTACCTGCATAATAAAGGTGGATCTTTGTCATTATATAACATCAGCACTATCAAATTCTGAACCACAATAAAGACTCTATGACATTATACAGCATTCATTTAAAACTTATTTCTCTAATACCCATCCAGAGTACATACTAATAAGAATTCATTTTGTAAAATAAATAATTCTTCCAATGCTACAGTGAAACTAAAAATAATAGTGTGACACTGTTGACTATCAATCACTACTGGTAATGGAAATTGTGCAAGAATATAATGAGTCCCATATTCCAACCCTGTAGCAAAATAGATGATTTCCTACTCAATCAGAGCATTTTGTCGGGTCAGCTTAGTTCCATTTGTGGTCATCACAGAGAATATTTCAAGCCCACAGTTCGGAGGGAACAAATATAATCGAATACTTCGACAAAAAGATGACCACATCTCCAAACTGCTAGAAAAGCAGATATTGGCTCTGTTACTACTATTGCCGAGTCAGGTACTCTTAATGCATGCCTTGTTTCCTCCTCTTCCAAATGGGTCATCGATTCTGGTGCTACGGACCATATGACAGGTAACTCGAATATGTTCACTACTTTTGACCCTCATACTCATGCTCTTCCTGTTACTCTTGTCGATGGTTCTCAATCTCGTGTCATTGGTTCGGGAACTGTCAAGCCAACTTCTACCCTTTCTTTGTCCTCTGTTCTTAGTCTTTCACAACTTACTTTTAATTTGATTTTTGTCGGTAAACTTACTAAAAATATCAATATCAACTGTTGTGCCTCTTTTTTCCCTAATTATTGCTTGTTTCAGGATCTTACGACGAAGCAAATTATTGGTAAGGGACATGAATCGGGTGGCCTATACATTCTTGACACACAACATCCCACATCTGTTGCATGTACCGGAATTGCTACTCCCATGGAAGCACATGATAGATTAGGTCATCTCTCTCTTCCACTTTTGAAGAACATGTGTCCTAAGTTCTCCTAGTTGTGGTTGTTAGATTGTGAGTCTTGCCATTTTGCTAATCACCATCGTACTAGTTTTAGTCGATGTGTCAATAAGAGAGCAAGTGCCTCCATTTGAATTAGTCCATGTATGGGGTCCGTGTCCTATTACATCTAAATCTGGGTTTCGTTATTTTGTTACATTTATTGACAATTATTCTAGTATGCCTCGACTTTATTTGATGAAGACTCATTCTGAATTGTTTACACATTTTTCTGCCTATTGTGTTGAGATTAAAACACAATGTAATGTGTCTATGAAAACTTTACGTAGCGATAATGCTAAGGAATACCTCTCACATACATTTCGTAATTATATGATGCACAATGGTATTCTTCATCAAACTTCTTGTGTTGACACACCATCTCAATACGGTGTTGCCGAACGAAAGAATCATCATCTTCTTGAGATTGCTAGAGCCTTGTTATTTACTATGCAAGTTCCTAAACATTTTGAGCTGATGTTGTTTCCACTGCATGTTTTCTTATTAATCGCATGCATATCATCTGTTCTTCGTGGGGTGTCTCCTTTCCATGTTTTGTTTTCCTCTCAACCTTTGTTTCTGATTGCACCTAAAGTATTTGGGTGTACTTGCTTTGTTCGGGATGTTCGTCCTCGGGTTACTAAACTAGATCCCAAATCTTTGAAGTGCATATTTTTGGGTTATTCTAAGCTACAAAACGGGTATCAATGTTATAGTCCAAGTCTAGATAGATATCTTGTGTTTGTTGATGTTACCTTCTCTGAAACTACTGCCTACTCTCCGGCCTCCACTCCTCCGACTGAGGGGGAGGATATAGATTTTCTCATATACACTACCTCCCATCTCAGAAACTTACTCTCGTCGACTGCCCTCTTCTCCGGTTGCTTCTGATGTGGTGCTTGATACCACTGATTCATATCATGATGAACGAATAGCTTCAAGTCAGATCCTATCTCAAGTGATGATCTGCCTATAGCCCTCTGAAAGGTAAATGTTCTTGTACCTTTCCCACTTCTTCTTGTGTTTCCTATGATCATTTGTGTGCCACTACTCGTGCCTTGGTCAGTTCTCTTTCTTCTGTTTCAATTCCTAAATCTATTGCTCAAGCTTGGACTCACTCTGGTTGGCGTGCTGCTATGATTAAGGAGATGAATGCATTATATGCTAGTGGAACTTGGGTCTTGGTAGACCTTTTGCCGGATAAACAACCTATTGGGTGTAAGTGGGTATTTACTGTTAAGGTCAATCCAGATGGCAGCATTGCTAGTTTGAAGGCTCGTTTGGATGCCAAGGGCTATGCTCAAACTTACGGTGTAGATTATTTTGATACTTTTTTCTCCAGTTGTCAAACTGACTTCTATCAGACTTTTGATTTCAATGGCAGCCTCT
>JAPKLW010000746.1:270630-369605 GCA_026898455.1 Plectranthus barbatus
GCAGCCTCTCTTCATTGGCCTCTTCACCAATTGGAAATTAAAAATGTCTTTTTACATGGCGACCTTCACAACGATGTGTATGTGAAGCAACCACCTTGCTTTGTTACTCAGGGGGAGTCTAAGCAGAAGCAGGTTTGTTTTTTGAAGAAATTTTTGTACGGCTTGAAGTAGAGTCCTCGTGCATGGTTTGGTAAATGTAATCAAGGTGTTGAGAAGTTTGGTATGAAGAAGAGTAAATCTGATCACTCGGTTTTCTACAAACGATCTGACCATGACATTATTTTATTGGTTGTCTATGTAGATGATATTGTTGCTAGTGGTAGTGATATTGCAGAAATTATGGCTCTCAAGCAATTCCTACACACTCAGTTTGAAACCAAAGATTTGGGGATGCTAAAGTATTTTCTTGGTGTTGAGGTTATCTGAAGCAAGAAAGGAATATTTCTATCGCAGAGAAAATATGTTCTTGACTTATTATCTGAAACTGGAAATCTACGGGCTAAACCATGCAGTACTCCAATGGTTCCCAACTCACAACTTGCAAAAGATGGCGAGTTGTTTGATGATCCTCATATATATAGAAGAGTGGTTGGAAAACTTAATTATCTTAGGGTAACTCGCCCTGATATTGCATTTTCCATTAGTGTGGTAAGTCAATCATTGGAGGGTTGTTGAACAAATTTTGTGTTATCTCAAAGGAGCACCGGGACGTGGAATTGTTTATGTTGATCATGGTCATAATAGAATTGAGGCTTTCACATATGCTGATAGGGCGGGATCATAAGAAGATCATAGATCAATTACAGGATATTGTGTTTTTGTTGGAGGCAATCTGGTTTCATGGACAAACAAGAAACAACAAGTTGTTTCGCGATCAAGTGTTGAGTCTGAGTATAGAGCTATAGCTAAAGCTGCATGTGAGATATTTTGGGTAAAAGAGTTTCTCAATGAAGTAGGTTTAAAGGTTTCAATGCCAGCTAAGTTATGGTGTGACAATCAAGTTGCAATACATATTGCTTCCAGTTTTTCATGAAAGGACTAAGCATATTGAAATTTATTGTCACTTTGTCCGTGCGAAGATTCAAAATGGTCTCATATGTACATGGTATATGAGGACACAAGACCAACTTGGAGATATATTTACTAAAGCCATGAATGGTGCTCGGATTGGTATCTTTGTAACAAGTTGGGCATGGTTAACATTTATGCTCCAACTTGAGGGGAGTGTTGGGAATATAGTAGGAATATACCTAGTATATTCAAATGTAAATATGGTAGTATTATTTCTTACTTTCCTAGATTAGATTTCCCTAATTGTATATATTGGTGTAAAGTCTTGATCAATAAGATAATGGAAATTCCCACAATCACTTTGTTCACAAATTGAAAGCCAATAATTTGAAATTAACATGAGTAGCACATCTTAACTCCACTTGCCAATAAAGGGTAGACATCTGCTAATGGAAAGCGTAATCTATATCTACTTCAAATCCAATTTCTCATATCAAGCTGAAAATTATTTTCAGGCAGGTAAGATCTGGTAATGAATCTTAGGCAATTTCTGATAATACCTTACTTCATATCGTTGAATTTAATAGTCATACATGGGAATCAACTAAGTTAATTTGAAATATTACACATATAGGTTTGTCTATCACACCCAAACCACATAGGCATGCATGCACATCATTTTGGATGCAAACTCTCAACTAGTAAATGGTCCCACTCAGAGATGAATGAAAACAAAATAGAGCCTGCCCCGTGGACTTCCCAAGGTCATAACAATCAAAAGGACACGCTGCTCTCACTAAGGCTTCCTTCTAGAAAGGAAAATAAAAAATAGATAACTCAAGAAATAAGCAACACTCTTTCTTTTTTCGAGCACTAAAATTTCAGAAATCATCTAGTAATAAGAAAATCAATATTTACATGAAAATCTAGAAAAAAGAATCGATAATAAATAGGAGATTAAAAAAAAACTTTTGGCAGATGAGAACAACTCCTAGAGAAGTGTAAACCATAATGATTGTCACAAAAATATAATGAGGAGATCATAAATTTTTATTTAGACAAAAGAAAATGTTAGAATTTACACTTTGTAAGCAATTGTGCATGAGTTATAATAGGCGGGCATAAATTAAATCAAAATGCCACTAAATATTTGCTCTTCTAAAATTCTAAATGTGAAAAATACATAACTTAATTAGAAAAGTATGTATCCTTTGTTAATGTAATTAATTTCCTGATAAATAAAATAAAAGAATAGAAAAACATCAATTGCAAATGATTAAGGGTCACAACCCAATTGCTCATATTTAAAAACTAGTATTACATCTTTTTTGCTTAAACAGATTTAAACTTATTAAAATTATACTGAAAGTGGTTGCATATACACGAAACAAACAAATAATCAGAAGTTTATGTTCAATCATAGCCAATGTGAACAAGATCTGAAAATAAACCACTCAGAGTAACACATGCACGGAAAGTGAAACAATCTCTATGGAAAAATGCACACAATTAAAGTATCTCAATGTAGTCAACAGTCAACTAAATATCATATTACTACTTATGAGTCACTAAATTGATTGAAGCAACTAAAGTTACAAACTCATATCATATGACAGAATGTGCCAATAACAATGGTGTTGTCTTTACATAAGTTGCTATTAAACCAAACTAAAAACATATAACATTTAAAAAGTGATTACCATGAAATTAAATAATTAGGTATCATCAACATCTGATCAATAAATATGGCCACAATGATTGAAATGAAAGTTAAGTTCAGTTCCTCAACCATGCACTATGCATAAGAAAAAGTATCCCTTGCCCTGCCCAACTTCATTTCCATGTGGGTTATTACGGCATTGTATAAGCTGTTTCTCCTTTACCAGCCTTAGTGACGGAGGTTTTGATATATTTTTACTTTTAACATGATCCCATGAAGTGATTCAAACTGCTCACAAACGTCATCGTATACTGAAGATCCATGTCGATTTATTTCTAAAACCATGCAAGTTGGAATGGTTTATCAACAACATACAGAACAACCTAAAGCCCAGAACTCCATGCAATCTCCAGCAACACACCCATACCTCTAAATGAAATCAAATGAGGAATCCATCATTTCATTTCAGTTACCTATATGCTATATATTAGCTAAACTAACCTACCTAACTACGCATAAAAACTACATACCAATCACGGACGTGGAAACTAAAAGAGAAAAAAAACAACATGAATAAATGAATTACCAAAGAATTTGTTTCCGGAAGCGACAGCCACTGATCGTAAAGCTTTTCGGCAACATAAGGATTGGCTTTAATAGCCAAAGGCGACACCTCTTGAAGCTGCAACATTTCAGCATCGAGGCACGTGATATCGCCATTGAAATCCAAATCCATCTCTATAATCTAAAATATCCTCAAATTATGATACAACTCGCAACCCTCAGATCTTTCCGCGCTTCCTCAACCATCAAACATGAGGCAGCAAAGTCCGAAATCAAGCAGAAATGTGCCCGAAATCCTTTCGCTCGCGGATCTTAATGGATTCAAAATCGGCAAAACGTAATTGCTTCGAGATGCGTAAAATCGATGTCTAGGAAACAATAAGACAGCGAACCCTAAGAATCGAATAGAAATAGAGATCGGAGGTGGAATTCACATAGAGATTGCAAACCCTTAGCAGTTAGCAGAGAAAAAGTGTGCATATTTTGTGTGTGGGTGTGGAGGTGGAGAGAGTGAATAGTGTGGATATAAATTCGGGCGATTGTTTTATACAAATAAATACTCTTTTCATTAATTTGCACATAATTGTTGAGAAAAATCACTTGCACGTGAAAAATGGATTATAAATTGTGAAAAATATGTTAAATACCCAAATCCACTATACACATAATAAAAATACCTAAAATATTAAACACATTTAAGAAATACTCATTTTTGACTTTTTTTACATCAATAATCACATCACCAAATTTTTGAATAATTTTTAAGTATTAATATAAAAATAAAATATAAAAATACACTCCTACATATTAATATATATATAATATATCATATATGTATAAATATATATATATATATATATATATGTGCATGGGTCGGTGGTGGTGTGTGTGTGCAGTCGGTGTGGTGTGTGTGTGCATGGGTCGGTGTGGGGATGTAGGGAGTGGGTCGGCGGGGGAGTCGGCGGCGGGGTCGGTGGCAGCCACCGACCCACTTTCAATTTTTTTTAATATATTTATTTTAATTCTTGGTCGGTTCCTGCCACCGACCCCTCTCATGATTTTTTTTTATTATTTTTTTGTGGGTCTTTGTCGGTAGCCGGACACAGACCCGACACCGACCTTCTCTCCTAAAAACAGAATTCTGAAAAATGTCAGAATGTGCAGTGGGTATTTTGTGAATGAATATAATGTTTTGGGTATTTTCATAATGTATATAGTGAAAAATGGGTATTAATAAATTCCACTCTTATAAATTACCCGATATTCAATGGAAAATATAAAAAAAGTCTATTAGTATAAATAATATAAACCACAATGTAATACATATGTAGTACTAAAATATATAATGGCAAAAACTTATGTATTGTATTCTTATTGAAATGTTGTTATTTTCTTATTAAAATCAGCCTATTTCCATCGAAATACGCGAACATGTCTCATAAAATCACATGTCTCACAAAAGATTTATTTATTCATATCAAACTATTAATTTTATTTAAATTATATCCCTTACGATAATTAAGCTCATTTGATCCCGAGTACGAACAATGATGTTGCCCTGTGCTCATACATTTGAACTCGATGACTACAAGTAATCCCTTTTTTGTCGGACTCACCGATTCGGTGATGAAAATGTAGCTCATATTTTAACTATTATCTTAAGAGAATATGCTTTAATCGATTGGCTCTGTATGTGGCTTTGACAAGAATTATGGGTCTGGTCAGATTTCTTGTTGGACGAGATGAACCTTCGATAAAAGCACATCCAATTATGTTATGTTGCAGTTAAACGGGGTTATAACAATTATTAGGTGAATATTGTTGGTGGATAGAGTTAAAGGAGATTCGATCTCAATATAATCCATATATAATTTGCTAATGGTCAAACTTCCATGCCTTTTTTTTTTTTTTTTTTTTTTTTTCTGAGAGAGGCCTTCATCAAGGAGATCTTCTCTCCCCTTATTTTTTTGGGTTTGTGCAAAGGCTTTCACGACTTTAATGAAGAAAGCATAAATTCAAGGCGAAATATATGGAATCAAAGTTACAAAAGAAGCCCCAAAGATCTCTCATCTCTTTTTTGCCGATTATACCATTCTCTTCACAAGAATCAACCACCCTTCTAGGCTCTCATTACACAATATGAAAATGCTTCGGGCCAAAAAAATAAATCTTGAGAAAACAGAACTCACTGTAAGCTCAAATGTAAGCACATACAAAAGGAAATAACTTGCTCGATTGCTGCAAGTGAAAGACATGGATAAGCACTCAAAATATATTGGATTCCCCACTTTGATAGGTAAATAAAAAAAAATGAAGTCTTTGCTTGTTTGCTTGATATGATTACCAAAAAAGACGAAAGACTGGAAGGATAAGCTTTTCACACAAGCTGGTAAAGACATTTTGCTCAAAATGGTGATTCAATCCATCCCCACCTATTTTATGAATTGTTATCTACTCCCACTAATTATTTGTCAGGACATTGAAGAATAAATGACGAGGTTCTTTTGGGGTTCATCGACAGGAAAAAAAAAGTACCTCCTTGGAACCTTCTTGCTACACCGAAAATATGAGGGGTCTGGAATTTCGGGAGATCCATTGTTTCAATCTGGCAATGCTTGCAAAGCAACTTTGGAATCTCATGCAACGTCCAGAGGCAAAAATTACTCAAATTCTCCAAGCAGATGTAAGATATTGCCCAAACTACCTCGGCCTCATTGCATCAAGAGAAATCATTGAAGAATGAATGGTGTGGAGGGTGGGGAATGGGAGAAAAATCAATATTGGAACGGACCGTTGGATAAGAACTACACATTTTTGGAGACCGAATTCAACTATTCCAACACAGTGGAAAGACAGGAAAGTGGAGGGGCTCATCAACCATGAAGATCATTCTTGGAGAGCGAACATCATTGCAAATATGTTCAACCCAAAAGAGATAACTAAAATCCTTGAAACCCCCCTCGGAGTTGTCCAGCTTGAAGACAAACAAATTTGGAGATTTACTGGAGAATCCACGGTTAAATCAGCCTATTACATCGCAGTTTGGAAAAAGTCAAAGATCTTGATGAACCATTCCTCTCTCAGCCATAATCCTAAATTTTGGAAAATCCAGGCAACTCTGAAAGTGTGACTTTTTATTTGGAATGCATGCAACAATGCACTTCCATTTAAGAAGAATCTCTACACTTGAGCTTCAACAGAGGACAAAATTTGTGAGTTGTGTGGGGATGAAACAAAGACTATCGATCATTTGCTCCTCAACGGTGACAGGGTTAGACCTGTTTAGAAGTACTCTCCATTGAGAATTCAAGAACAAAACTTGATGCATGAGAACTTCAAGATATTGTTGTGGAATTTCATGGAAAAGTGTCCGACTGATTTCATAGGACTCTTTTGCTTCACAACTTTTGAAATATGGAATCACATAAACATTTTGTTTGAAAGGAATGTGTTTAGATTTGATGATATTATTGTTAAAGCACAAAGAAAATGGGAGGATTTCCAAAATGCACCCGAGCAACCCAAGCTTACCGGCGAAAAAAAGAAAGAAAAGAAAGGCAGGTGTTGGAGGAAACCTCGACAGGGTGAAATCAAGATGAATTGCAACGTCACAGTAAAAAAGATAGAACCATTGGTTTGGGAGTCATTATCAGAAACTACAATGGAGATGTCCTATTAGCAGCTAAATAATAAGCAAAAGCGAGAGGTCATACATCGCTGTTGGAAGGAATGTCAATCAAATTTGGACTCCAAATGACGGAAAAATATAATCTAAGTATCAATAGAGTCGAAAGTGATAATGCTGAAATTATTCAGAGTCTCAATGAAGATTTTAAACCAAAAATCTATGGTGATATTCTCATTGAGGATGTACAAGTACACTGGAACAGAGTTGAAAATCCAACCTTTGAAGATATTCCAAGATCCTCAAACATGGCTGCGCATGAACTTGTTAGGGGTGCAAACATTACTTGTATTGGACAGATTCCAAATCTTATCAGGAATGTTGTATGTAATTTTTTTAACTTTTCAATGATATGATCAATTCTTTTTCTCTCTCTATATAATTTCTTAATGCGCATCCACGAATTAAAGTTCGCTTAGTTAATTAACAGAAAAAATAAAAAAGCATATCTTAATGTTTAACAAATTAAAGGATTCTATCATATATATATATATATATATAGAGGAGGGATCATGTAAAAAAAAATCACCTTGTGAGAAAAAAGAATAAATCATGTCCATCAGATCTAAAAAAATAAATGGTTGAATCAAGCAACAACTAAAACGCTATCAAGCAACAACTAAAGCACAATCAAGCAACGACCTGAATACAATCAAGCAATGCCGTGAATACAATCAAACATCTTTCTCACTTTCTCACGTTAAGAGTTTTCTCACTTGATCCGCTCCCTATATATATATATATATATAATTTTGTTAGCGAATTATCTCTTTTAATTTACTTTTGATAGAAAATTTTGCGTTTCATTGTTAAGCAACTATTACATCAATACTATACAATATTTACACGCATTTTTATTTTTTAACTAATAGTTTTATTTTAATAGGTTTTACTTTGATAATTAATGTATTTCATATACTTTTTAATTAATATTTAATGAAATATATGTATATATACATAAATCTTAATCAAGAATTAAAAAACTATTGACGTCATGGTTCGTGAAAATTGACCAATTAATAACTTAAATATTAGCTCAACTTTTATATTAATGAATTAATACGTATAAGTCCATAAAATTTTCATTTTACAACCAAAATAACCAGTTTATAACTATCTCATAATTAATTTGATTTGAGGGAGACGAGTTTAGAGCATAAAACATTTTAAAAAGTTGAGAATAACCCAAATGAAATTCATATAACTAGGGGTGGGTCGGTACGATATACCGAACTTTTTTTATCGTACCGTATACCGTACCGAAATTTACGGTATGAAAAATTTCATATCGATGTCGTACCGAAAATTTCGGTATACCGAACTTCGGTATACCGAAATTTCGATAAGATAAAATTACATACCGTTGTCGTACCGACTTTTCGACATACCGATACCGTACCGAAGAATTTACGATATACCGATACCGTACCGAAAAATTTACGATACACCGATACCGTACCGATACCGTACCGAAATATTCATATATATATAAACCTGTGACATAATAATTTGAATATAAGGAAGAATAGATAATCCAACACAATTCAATTGTCCATGACAGAAACATCAAAGTAATTGTACAACAACATTCAATATTTGATTATCCAACATTCATTGGCAGCAATTTAATTCAAAAACAGCAATTTAACTCCTCAAAAAAACAGCAAAAACAGCAAATAAACAGCCACCACAAGCAAGCCAACATCCCATTCCCAGCCAATATCTACTCCTCTAAGTTCTATCCTGAAACTCCAAAGTTCAAACTAAGCAAATAAAGAATGTTATATGTATGCATTCCATTGACCAAACACTAAAGAGCAAAACAGGGGTGTAATGTGAGACCAAGCAGATGCCGAGAGCACGCCGGCAGCGGGCAGCCGAGCAGCCGGTCGGCAGTGAGCAGTCGAGAGCGAGAGCGAGGGCGAGGGACAGCGAGAGCAGTCGGCAGCCGTGAGCGAGAGCGAGGGCGAGGGACAGCGAGAGCAGTCGGCAGTCGGCAGCCGTGAGCGAGAGGAGGGCGAGGGACAGCCTCAGAGCAGTCGGCAGACGGGAGAGCGAGGGCGAGGGACAGCGAGAGCGAGAGCGAGGGCGAGGGACAGCGAGAGCGAGAGCGAGAGCGAGAGCGAGGGCGAGGGACGGCGAGGGCGAGGGACGGCGAGGGCGAGGGCGAGGGACAGCGAGGGCGAGGGACAGCGCCGTTTGGGAAAGGAGGGCTGGGTCTGTGTGTGAATCGTTGATTGGAATGTGAAATTAGGGTAGGGTTAGTATTTTTTCTCTTTTTGAAATAAATTATAGATCTAATAAATTATATTTGAATTAATTCTAAGTTTATAACTCATATAAATCATTTTCATTCATAATTTAATACTACTAATAATATTTTAATATTTATTTTAAATATAAAATAAATTATGATTATTATTATATTTTCGGTACGGTATATAGACGGTATACCCCGATATCTAGAATCTCATACCGTTACCGTACCGTTAATCTTCGGTACGGTATGATACCGTACCGTTTATAACGGTATATCAAGATTTCGGTATTTTCGATATTTTTTCGATACGATATGCACGGTATTTCGACATTTCGGTATTTTTTCCCACCCCTACATATAACATACCTTAATTAAAAATTAATAAATCATATTTAAGATGGATATAAATTTTTTAGACGTGCTTTAAGCAAATTTTTGCCCAAAAAGTTACGTGTAAAATGCCCTTTTATTATCCGTGTAGTGAGTAGTAACCGACTCAGCAGCTGCCTGCGACGGAAGAAGTGAGGGCGAGCGAGTTTAAACCCTAAAATAAAACGAGCGCTTCGATTAATCGTGTTCATCCCATTTCGTCTACAAATTCGCCGGAAAGATGAGGATTATGATCAAGGGCGGCGTGTGGAAGAACACGGAAGATGAAATCTTGAAGGCCGCTGTTATGAAATATGGGAAGAATCAATGGGCCAGGATTTCTTCCCTGCTGGTTCGCAAATCGGCCAAACAATGCAAGGCCAGGTGGTATGAGTGGCTGGACCCCTCAATCAAAAAGGTTTGTTGCCAGATTTCGTACTATATTCTTCTTTTTTGTTTATTTTTATTGTGATGCAGTAACATTTGTAGTTTTTAGTTATTTTTCTGAAATTTATGATTTTGGATTTGATTGCTTGCTATTTTTTGTTTGTGCTGCAAGCTTCGTTATTACTGTACTTTTATTTTTTAAATTTGCGTTTATTTTGCTGGTGGTTTTATTATGTTGTATGTTTAAGTGTGGGGAACCAGCGCTATTATTTGATATTGGGATAAGTTATGTAATGCCTGTATAATGTTAATTATGTGTTCCTATGAAAAAATCTCTCATTGAACATTGTAGTGTATAACTTTCTTTCTTCATGTTCGGCACTTACCACTTCCTGTCGTGATGTTGCAGACTGAGTGGACTCGAGAAGAAGATGAGAAATTATTGCATTTGGCGAAACTCATGCCCACCCAGTGGAGGACAATCGCCCCTATTGTCGGGCGAACACCATCTCAGTGTTTGGAGAGATATGAGAAGCTTCTGGATGCAGCCTGTGCCAAGGATGAGAACTATGAACCCGGTGATGACCCACGAAAATTACGTCCTGGAGAGATTGACCCCAATCCCGAATCAAAGCCTGCTCGTCCTGATCCTGTAGATATGGATGAAGATGAGAAGGAGATGCTTTCTGAAGCTCGGGCACGTTTAGCCAACACTAGGGGCAAGAAGGCAAAAAGGAAGGCCCGAGAAAAACAGCTTGAAGAGGCTCGAAGGCTTGCTTCATTGCAGAAAAGAAGAGAACTAAAAGCTGCTGGAATTAATCTTCGCAATAAGAAGAGAAAGAGAAGAGGAATTGATTACAATGCTGAAATTCCGTTTGAAAAGAGGCCTCCACCTGGCTTTTATGATGTTACTGATGAAGATCGGCCTACTGAACTAGTCAAATTTCCAACAACAATTCAGGAGTTGGAGGGGGAAAGAAGAGTAGATAAAGAAGCTCGGTTGAGAAAGCAGGACATCGCAAGAAATAAAATAGCTCAGAGGCAGGATGCTCCATCTGCTATTTTGCAAGCAAATAAACTTAATGACCCTGAAGCAGTTCGAAAAAGGTCCAAATTAAATCTCCCATCCCCACAAATTCCCGACCATGAGTTGGAGGCAATTGCCAAGATGGGAATTGCTAGTGATCTTCTTGGAAATGAAGAACTTACTGAAGGTAATGCTGCAACACGAGCCCTTCTTGCAACCTATGCTCAGACCCCAAGACATGGCATGACTCCAATGCGAACCCCTCAAAGGACTCCTGCAGGAAAGCAGGATGCCATCATGATGGAAGCAGAGAACCAGCGAAGGTTAACTTTATCTCAGACTCCGTTGCTTGGTGGGGATAATCCGCTGTTGCACCCTTCAGACTTTTCTGGCGTTACTCCAAAGAAAAAGGAGATTGCAACACCAAATCCTCTTTTGACTCCTTCAGTGACTCCCGGAGGCACTGGTCTCACTCCCAGAATTGGAATGACACCTTCACGTGATGTATATTCTGTTAGTATGACTCCAAAAGGAACTCCAATGAGGGATGAGCTGCACATTAATGAAGATATAGATATGCATGACAGTGGCAAACTGAGGGAGTCTGATTCTAAAGAAGAATTGATTTTTGGACTGAAAAATCTCCCTCAACCCAAGAATGACTATCAAATAGTTATTCAACCACTGCCTGAAGATGATGAAGAACCTGATGAGAAGATTGAGGAAGATATGTCAGATAGAATTGCTCGAGAGAAGGCTGAGGAAGAAGCAAGACAGCAAGCATTACTCAAGAAAAGGTCGAAAGTTCTACAGAGGGAGCTGCCAAGACCTCCTCTTGCTTCATTGGACCTCATTAGAAATTCTTTGATGAGAGCAGATGAAGACAAGAGTTCGTTTGTTCCACCAACGTTAATTGAGCAGGCTGATGAGTTAGTGAGGAAGGAGCTTTTATCTTTGCTGGAGCATGATAATATAAAGTATCCACTGGATGTGAAAACAACCAAAGAAAAGAAGAAAGGTAGCAAACGTGCTGCAAATGAGGATTCTGTACCTGTTCCTACAATTGACAATTTTGAAGAAGATGAATTGAAAGAGGTATGCAATTTAATTTTCATTTGTGTATGATGATTCTCCTTGTTAAAATTTTGGTTGTTCTGTGTTTCTAGTTGAGTTTTGAACTTTTGTTTGCTTTGTGCAGTAGCCTTATATCGGAATATTTTGTTGAGGTTATTATTTTATGAATGTATGGCCATACCAACTGTTATAGATTCTTCATTCTTGTGGATATATGGGCTTTTAGCGGTAATGTTTATAAGTATTGATTAATGCTTCATTGCTTCTAAAACAAAGCATAATTGATTTCTTATTATATGACATATTATGGTTTGTAAATAAAGGTCCTTATGGGGTTATTGCGAATAGTTGAAGTGATTTATTTCTTTTTTATTTAAGTTGGTCTAATGGATTGGATATGTTGATGGCTTATCTGGACAAAGGAACTAACTTTAGGATCTTAATAAACTTCTCTCAATTTTCTTGTAAGAAACATGAAACTACACGTGCTTAGAGTTTGTTTTCCTGGGTTCTTAGCTTAGCATATTTGCCACACTCACTTTATTGTGTGTTTGTTTTGAACCATTTTATTTGTATTGAGCAACAACTTTCTATTATGCAGGCGGATCAATTTATAAAAGATGAGGTCCAATATCTTCGTATTGCTATGGGCCATGAAAATGAATCGATTGATGGTTATGTGGAAGCACATAAAACATGCCTAAACGATATTATGTTCTTCCCTACTCGTGATGCCTATGGTCTATCAAGTGTTGCCAACCATGCAGAGAAGCTTGCCTCCCTGCAGAATGAATTTGAAACTGTAAAGACAAAGATGGATGACGAGACTAAAAAGGCACAACGGCATGAGCAGAAGATAAAAGTTCTTACTAATGGCTACCAGGTATGCTTTTCTTTGTGAGTTGCTTTCTGAATATGATGTTGTTCTGTTCATTTGATTTTTTTGGTGATTGAAGTGGTTAACTAGTATCAGATATATGATGGATTTGCTCACCATTAACTTTTAGAAAATCTTCAACACCTTTATCAAAATTTGATGATGGGATGTTTTCCAGAAATGCTGCTTAACATTTGGTGATTTTAAGTGGTAGCATTAGGATCAGTAGCTATGTAGGCTTCCCTGGAATTTGGAAATCCTTTTTTCTCGAGATGAAGATCCTAATGAAATTGCATGGGCAATATCTTGAGTGATAAGCATGGTCTAATGTGTGTTGGATCACTTGAATTATGTTGATCTTTTGACAGTCATTTGAAGATCATGAATATTTGTTAGCCTGACATTTTTTGTTGCTTGATTTATGAATAGACTCAGACAGAAACGGTCCAATGTCCACTGTCGGCACATATTAATGTGCCAAGGGGCTGATGTGACAATAATAATATTGGTGGTGGGGTCAATTCTTATTATTGTCAACAGCTCTAATTTATTGGCACATTAGCGTGTACCCATGAGGGGCAATTTGGTCATTGGAGCTTTTATGTGGACTCAAACTCTGTCTTGTTTTTTTTAGATGCTCATATTTTGGAATAGTATTTCTTTTGTTATATAACTTGCTTGATCATGAATAGATTCTGAAGTTAGGTTGTCTGATATGTGAATGGTAGTCCGTCTCTGTAAGGTGTGGGAGATTCTCAGATTAGTATCTCATGCATTATAGAGCTCGATTCGTGCTTTGATTCTAAAATTAGATGGTTTCTGAATGACCAGATGCGTGCTAACAAACTTTGGGCACAAGTTGAGGCAACCTTTAAGCAAATGGACATTGGGGGAACAGAACTCGAATGCTTCCAAGCTTTAAAGAAGCAAGAGCTGCTAGCAGCAACACACAGGATCAGCAACCTCTGGGAAGAGGTTCAGAAGCAGAAGGACCTCGAGCGCATCTTACAGAAGAGATACGGTGATCTATACACTGAACTAGAAAGGGTTCAGCATTTGATAACTGCATATAGATTGCAAGAAGAAAGGGAGCAGGAAATCGCTGTAAAAGACAATGACACTGCAATGGATGACAACATCGAATCTATAGAGCAATCTGTTGCACCAGATACTGGAGCCCCCCAGGAGGAAGTTGTTGCAAGCAACAATGACGTAGCAATGGAAGACGTTGATGCAGAAGACCAACAGTTATCCTCAGATGTTGAAACGTCTAAAGATGCAGTGATTACTAAGGAAAATGTCGAGGCTGAGGTTGATGAAGACCAACCCGTTGCTTCAGATGTTGAAACCTCTAAAGAGAGAGGTGTTGGTGAGGAGATGGTTGAGGCTGAGACAGCCGGAGATGAGGGGGTTGCTCCTACTGCTGAGCCTGAAGGTATCCTGAAGGAGGGAGACTCTATTGATGAGGCGAGAGGCCTGGAGGTGGACGCGGCTCATGTACACGATCAACCGAGATCCGAGGATGGAAATGAGGCTGCCGAGGAGAATGCAAAATCAATCACTGGTGGCTTGGAAACACCAGAGACCTGAGGGTGAAGCATAAAATATTGAAAAATGCCAAAATTGAGAATTGCTTTCCATACTGAGATTGGAGAATATGTGGAATTGTATCTGTTGTGAGAGGAGGGAGCAATGAAAATGTATTTTTTTGGTTGTATTTCATTTTGAGGGGAAGAACTGGTATGTAAAATTCCAACACGTGATCAATTTATAATTCAACCAAAGAGGGTATGCTTTCATGCTTTGGATACTTGTCAAGCAATGAAGACCAAAGAAGGAAGCTAAGACAGAAACTTAGGAGAGCAGAAACTAACAAAAAAGCAATTAAGACCAGAAAAGGAAGCTAAGACAGAAACTAAGGAGAACAGAAATTAACAAAAGTGAAATCAAGAAACATTCTGTGCCCCTGCAAATAGGGGTGTAGTCGAACCGAGTTGAGTAATGTTGTGCTTAAGTTTAATTCGTTTAGTATCGAATCGAGCTTCGAGGTTTTTTATCAAATAATTTGATGTTTACGAACTTTATCGAACCTAAATAAATATTCTAAATTTAAAATATATTTAATATATTCATTATTTATTTAAATAAAAAGTTATTAATTCTAACATTAATGTCATCTTAATACTTAAATTTAGATTTCTCTTATTAAATACTCCCCTGTCCCTATTTATTAGTCCCATATGCAGAGGCGGATCTAGAAATTTAAATTTGGGGATACAATATATGAACAAAATAAATTGGCGGTGCATTATGTGAAGATATTTATAAATAATATGTAAAAATATATAAAAATTACAATAAAAATATATATTAAATAATATTAAATAAAAATTTTGGGGGTACAAGTGTACCCCCATTTCATAAGGATCCGCCTATGCCCATATGTAAAAGATACAGAAACCAATGCATGTGAATATAGTGAAATTAATAATTTATTGGTAAATGTGAAAAAGTTACCATTTAAGGAAATGAGACTAATAAATGAGACAGACAAAAAAAGAAAGTGGGACTAATAAAATGGGACAGAGGGAGTATTACTTTTATATAAATAATTATTTTATATTAGCTAACGAACTTGCTTATTAGCTCACAAGTCGAATACTATAATGCTCAAATTTGATATATTTAATAAACGAACTTTACTAAATTAACTCAAACAAACTTTTATTGAATCGAAATTAGAGTAGCTCACAAAATGTTTAATTTATTTAGAGCCCTAACTGCAAATGATACATAGTGTGCTAAAGATTTCACAAATGTGATAAAAGAAAATGAAAAGGTATTTGTTGATCTTCCAATTAGGGGTGTGCATTCAGTCGGTTCGGTTGAGAACCGACCGAAATTTTGACAACCGAACGGACCGAACCGAAAATAGAAACCGACCAAAAACCGAACCGAATAGTCAATCAACCGAACCGACAACCGAACCGAATAATTCGGTTCGGTTTTGGTCGGTTCGGTTCAAACCGAAGTGCAGCAAAAAAATGGGCAGGGCGAGCAGCAACAAGGGAGAGGCCGAGCGTCTGAAGATGGGCAGGGCGAGCCGCTTGGCCAAGACTCGAGAGGGGCAAGGCGTGCTGCTTGGCCTTGCGTGCAGCCGTGCCGGCGAGGGAGATGGGCAGGGCGAGCCGCGACTCGCGAGCGAGAGGGTGAGGTGAGCGAGAGGGGGAGGAAGAGGCCGACCATCTGAGCGAGAGGGGGAGCAAGAGGTGAGGACTGGACGAGGCGGCGCCGGTGAATGGGTGGCAGTGTGGCCTTCGGGGGAAACGGCGCCGGTGATTTGGGTTGTGTTAGGGTTCGGTTCGATCGAATGAGATTGGGGGGAATGGGATGGGTATTGAATTATGAATTATTATTATTATTATTATTAATATTAATATTAATATTATTATTATTATTATATATTTAATTTATAATTATTATATATTAGTTCGGTCGGTTCCGAAAGGCAGAACCGAAAATCGAACCGAATCTATTCGGTTTTCATTTTCCAAAACCGAGAACCGAATTGAATTATGCAGAACCGAACCGAACCGACCAAATTTGAGCGGTTCGGTTCGGTTTTTTCGATTTGGTCAGTTCTTGCTCACCCCTACTTCCAATGATTATATGGCGCCCAGAAGGTTTTATACATGAGTGGGTACTAAACTCACCATAAATAATTTTTATGAGATAATCCACTTTTACGGATAAGTCTGGATAAAAAAATTTGAAAAGAAGGAAAAAGAGGATGAATCGGCAGTTATAAAATGTTGGATTTATTCATGTTATTGTTATTACTTTTAGTATATAAATTTTTGCATGTAAGTTCAGATCAGTAATATCTAAATACATTACTTGCTCAATTAAGAAATTGGCGCACTCTATTTTAGAGCTTCTCCAACCCAGCTCCATACGCAAGCTAGCCTTGGGCTGGATGGAGCTTGCCACCCCACGGCGGCTAGAATTTTTTTCTAATTATAGTTTGAAAATTTTGTATATATAACTTGATTCAACGGAATGTGATTGGACTCCCACGAGACTTAAAGTTTGACTCTGTCACTGCGTATATGTATATTCAAATTTTGTTGTTTTTACATCTCCATTTTAAGACGCAAAATGAGTTTTCAACTTTCTCTATTCCCTGAAAAACCCAAATATGGATTGGTAATGTAGAAGACGCATTTCTTTTTTTTATTTATATAGTGAGTTCTGAAGTTTAACAATATTACATATTTAGGCTCTCACATTATTTATTTATTTTAGGTATTTTGTTTGTAATCTAATTATATGTTTAGTATTATTTTATTATATACAATATCAATTGACATCTAATCATAATTATAATTGTAATGTGTGTTTTAAAATTAATGCATTATGATTTTGATTACACAATTAAAATGTAGAATGCAAATAGAGATCAACTAACATACAATAATTAAAGATACAAGAAAATATTCAATTCATTAATACAAATAATAATATTTATATTCGTTAATGATTAATTTGTATTATAATAAATTATTTCATTGAAATTAATAAAATAATTAAATTGTAAATTTGAAAAAAAATATTGGTAGTATTTTAAAATTATGAAAAATTGTAAGAAAAATAATATGCTGAGAATATTTATATGGAGTTTAAGTTTGATGTTTTGGGTTGTAAATAAATTATTGTTTAATTTGATATTTACCACATTTTAAATTTGAGTTGAGTATTTCGGGTTGGAGATGGCATTATGGTTGATACATTCTCGATTCTTCGCAACACAATTTCCACCTTTTTTATTAAACAATTTTATAGATTAAAGCCTCAATTAAAATAATTAGAATTTCAACAAATATAATTTTCATTATTTAAATAGTGGACTTTCAATTGCAATTGCTTTTGGTCGACGGATCCACTAACCATTACTTTAATCTATTATAGATTGCCAGTTTAATATTTAACGAAGCTTGGGTCAATGTCAAAACCATCTTTTTTTTTATAGTTAATTTGGTTATATTAGTCAAAAATGCAATTTAGTTTTTTTTGGGGTCTTTTTTGCAGATTTATAAATTAATAATCTGATTTAGTTTGAGCACATAACCAAAACATATGAGTTTAATATAAGTTGAGTGGAAACAATATTTTATTATTGAATGTGAAAAATTTATCATTTTTAAAAATAAGACTATAAAATTGAGACGTACGAAAATAAAAAACAAGACTATTAAAATAGGACGGAGGGAAATATATTACTCCCTCCGTCCCATTAGATTAGCCCCTTTTGATTTCGGTACAGTAACCAATGTTTGTGAGCGTAGTGAAATTAATATTTTATTTATGTGAGAATGTTTTTTTTTTATTTTAGGAAAGTGGACCAATCTGGCGTGATAAACAAAAATGGAAAAAGTGATTAATCTGGTGGAACAAAGGGATTACAATACTTTAAATTTCGTATCAAAATATCACATTATAAGTGGCTTTAGCCATTTTTATTTGAGTTGTTTTTTTTATAAAAAAATTTAGGATAATATAATTTAAATGGGGAGGAATGTTATTTCCTAAATTTGAACTCGCAAACTTATTATCAATTAATTATACTTTTAAGCAAACTGTTTAATCAATATATTTCAAAGTTGAAACGGATTATGAACATTTTCGATGTTTAAAACTGGATCTTGTAATTTGCATGAATTACGGTTTAAATTCTATTTTATTTGAAACAAAGATAGTCAACGAATTCTTATTGGTATATTAAAATTTGATTACATATAATTAAATATAGAAGTCCACTATGATGCAATACACACAAAATTTATCAAATATTAACGATTACAATTTTATTTTATATATTTTCAATTTATTTAATCTTATGGAGTAATATTTATAAAAATTAATATTACTTCTTATTCAAATAGAATGACACTATAACATAATAATATGTAAATAATACTCCCTCCGTCCCATATGAATTGCCCACTTTGCTTTTGGCACAATAACCAATGCGAGTAGAGAAAGATGAAATTAGTATTTTATTAGTGAGTTAGTATTATTTTTCCATTTTTAATAAGTGGACAATTAAATGGAACGGACAAAAAAGAAAAGGTGGACAATTGAAGTGGGACGGAGGGAATAATCGCAAAAAATAAGAGTTTGCGTGGGCCCTCACCTAACTCCTTCTCTCTCACTAGAATTAATTTCGCTCCTAAAAACTCGCGATTCGAAATTCGAATATTCCTTTTCAAAACCGAAATACTAGTATTTACTTCCCTCTCTCTCTATGTATGAATAAACCCCAAACCTTGGGAATTCTCTCGCTGCACTTCAACCGACTGCAATATTATAATGTGCGACGGCCTCAAACAAAACTACCAATTGCGCGAAGAGCTCGGCCGCGGTCGTTTCGGCGTCGTCTACCGCTGCTTCTCGGCCGCCGCTGACGATTCCTTCGCCTGCAAATCCATCTACAAGCAATCGCTCGCTGACGACACCGACCGCCGATGCATTGATACGGAGCCGAAGATTCTTCACATTCTCTCCGCCTGCCCTAACATCATCCGCCTCCACGACGTCTACGAAGACGACGACTACGTCCACCTCGTCACCGATCTATGCGACGGCGGCGACCTATTCGACCGCATCTCCTCCGGCAGTGGCTTCTCGGAGCCCGACGCCGCTGTGATTATGAAGGAGCTCATGACGGCAATCGGATATTGCCATCGCTTGGGCGTCGCGCACCGAGATATAAAGCCTGATAACATTCTATTCGATTCGAGGGGACGGTTGAAGCTCGCCGACTTTGGATCGGCTGAGTTGTTCGGAGTTTCTGAGATGAACGGGGTGGTCGGAACGCCGTATTACGTGGCGCCGGAGGTGCTGATGGGGAGGGATTACAATGAGAAGGTGGATGTGTGGAGTGCGGGCGTGATTCTATACATAATGCTGGCCGGTGTGCCGCCGTTCTACGGCGATGGACCGGCGGAGACATTCGAGGCAGTGCTGCGGGGAAATTTGAGATTTCCGACGAAGATTTTCCGATCTGTGTCCCTGGAGGCTAAGGATCTATTGAGAAAGATGATCTCCAGAGATGTTTCTCGAAGGCTCTCGGCAGAGCAAGTCCTCAGTGAGTATTCTCTCTCTACACTCCCTAAAATGGATTATGATTCGCATTAGAGAAATCTAGGCAACATTTATTTGTTCAATTCATACTTTGACAATTCCTGATTTCAATATTGATTGCTATTAATCTCAGGGCATCCATGGATCATTAATTGGGGAGAGACAACCTCAACGGCGGATTCAGCCTGAACTTCATTGCAGCAGCAGCACCACCCGATGATTGAAACTGTACATAGAGCCGGCGGCGGGGCCAGCCATGTGACGGTTGTCGGGAAGAGGAGGAATAGATAGATACAAGTTCTTACTGTACATGTTATGCGGCCTAGATATCGCGAGGGAAGAAATGGCAGACCTATTGTTTAGGATCGTTGGCTTAGAATTAGAATCCTGACCTTTTCCTTGTGCGATGAATAAAGTTCGCATCTAGATTGAATTTTAGGTATTGAGAACTGTCTCTTTAATTTCCACGCCTTGGTGTTGAGTAAATGCATGAGAAATTTTGTTTGATATTCTTTTGCTCTTTTTCCAATAACTTGAATCTTGATTTTTTGCTTTTCATATCTACTACCAGGGCTTTTAGCTTTTATTAGGATGTTGACTGGGTCAGTTTATGTTGTGGGTTTTCTGTTAATCTTTTGGATTTGAGATGACTTTATTTTTGACCACCAAATTCTTAAATTTATCTCTGTACTTCGTTTGAATTTTCATCTATATGCCTTTTACTCTCGGGATTTATTATGTTTCATATTTCCAAAAAAGAAAGAAAAAAAACTCAAATCACATGTAAATTTTAATCTCTTATAATTATAATCTCGGGATTTAATTTTGGTTTGAACCGAAAAAACCCCCAAAACATCAAAGAAAATCTCAAAATCACAATAAAAAAAAATGCGAGAGGGCCTGAGTAGGGTGTTGAGGGTGAGGGATTGAGCGAGGGCCGTGAGGCTGCAAGTTAACGACTGGCGAGCAGCGTGAGGCGACAGAGACGACAAGCCAAGACAGAAAGAGCAACGTGCGTGAGGGATCGAGCAAGGTTGAGCGGCATGCGTGAGGTGATGGGCTGAGGCTTGAGGGTGAGGGATTGAGCGACAGAGTCAGGAGTAGGGTTTTGGGTAACTACTAACTTGGGTTTCTAACTTTGTATTATGCATTTTGTAAAAAATAAAAATCATAATGTATTTACATATAGAATATATAATAATATAAATAAATACATAATATTTAATAATATATATATTAATGAATTGCGGTTGTAGCCGAACCTAAATTGAACCAAATAGATAACCCAACATTTTTCTAAAATCCAACCTGAATCGAAATCTCACGTGTTTTCGAAACGACCCAAACTACCCAAAACTAATGGTTCGGTTCGGATTGATGGTTTTCCTCATCCCTATCACAGATAACGTGCTTTCAAAATTACACACAAGTAGTCGACGAATAATTGATTTCTTTTCTTTTTTCTAAATAGTAATGCATTTATTTAAACTTACACACTCAAATATCCCTGAGAAGCTCAGACTTATAACCTCTTAGTCATATGTAAAATACTTTCACTACTACCCTAAACGAGGGACAAATAATTAAATTTTAAACTTCAACATTTTACATCTTTTTATAATAAATTGAAAGTAAAAAAAAAAATATAAGTTTACCTCAATCATACATGTGCCAACGATAACATTCTATAAAAATGTTTTATATATTTATTATAGATAAATTATTAAAAGTAATATATACGCGCCGCGCGGGAGGAAAACTAGTCGCATGTAAATTATAATCTCTTAATATTATTATTGGAAAGAAGATGGGTGACAACAAGTGAGATATTTTGGGGTTTTCCAAAGAAGAAAAGTTGGTATGAAAAGGGAAAATAAATGCGAACACTATGATGATGACAATTCGTTTCTTGAAACGTAAAATTGGAAGTGCATAATCTGAACCTGGACAAGTTGATAAGCAGACTGTTGTAAATTAATATTATCATGCGTGGAACACAAGTCGATCATGCTATTCGTTTGACAAATGTTGCCACACATTAAGGATGATGCTTAGCAGTTAGCAGCCTCAGATTCATATTGTATGTCAAGAAAATGACACCCATGTGCTTTGCTAAAGGAATATTGCTCCAATAATATGCTTCCAAATTCATCTATTTTATTACACTTTAGTTACAGAGATTTTATGTATGTATAAGATAACACGAATGAGTGGTTTACTTTACTTTTTAAATCAAACAGAATAAGGGCATATTCCGTTAACAGTTATGTGACAGCAAGAGAGAGAGAGTAGCTACTGCCTAGTAGCTAGGGCAGACAATTTCTGACACGATACGAACACGCACGATAAAAGCGAGCACGAATACGACACGAACCTGTTAAGCTCAAACACGAACACGACACGAACTCGTTAAGCTCAAACACGATAATGACACGACACGAAAACGACCCGACACGATAAAAATTAACCTTACTAAAATTGTTAGTTTTACACTTGGGACAAAAAAAATTTAATATGACACGATAACACGACACGAACACGCACGATAACGATGAGCACGAACACGACACGAACCTGTTAAGCTCAGACACGAACCCAACACGAACCCGTTAAGCTCAAACACGATAATGACACGACACGATAAGACACGACACGATAACGACCCAACACGCACGAATTGCCAGCCCTACTACTAGCTATGCATGGTTTTGCAGTGGGTTTGGAAAAATATACTCCCTCCGTCTCATGGGAATTGTCCCCATGGGATTCGGCACAATAATCAATGCGGTAGAGATAGGTGAAATTAATATTTTATTAGTGAGTGTGTATTAATTTCTATTTTAGGTAAGAAGACAATTGGAGTGGGACGGACAAAAAAAGAAAGAAGGACAATTGGAGTGGGACGGAAGGATTATATTAGTAAAAATGTGGAATGAGATAATGAGATGAGTAATTGAAGCGACCTAGTTGAAAAGGGAAGGTCTGGATGGTGCTGATATGTGCCATGACGTATCGTTTTGACCTTATTGATCGCATGCCACTCGTCATCCAACGTTCTTCCCATCGAATTATTGGTGGCGTATTCTATTTCTGAATTGAAATAAAATAAATAAAATAGTGGTTTTTTTTTTATAACAAAATAAGTGTTTATAATCAGTGGCGGATTTAGAAAATTTGTGTGAGAGGGACTAATTTTTTATTTTTTTTGCCTCTACTTAACTTCAACCCCTTCGTATCAATTTTTTTCTTCTTATTTCATTCATTTTTTCTTTTTTACGAGGGGGCTATTATAAAAAATGCCGGATTACGATACTATAAAAACGAAAAAAATCCAACTAGGGAAGGCTGGAGCCCCCTAGCCTTTATGTGCATCCGCCCCTATTTGCAATTGGTAGATTATCATTTATATTATAAATGTTGGGACGGAGAAATTTGAATATTAGTTTGATATTGTGCTCTTTGGGTCTAACACAAACATGTATGGATTTGTTTTAGACATTTCTCAAAAAACTTCGTATTAATGGAGTTAATTATGGACTATTATACTAGGAAATTCTTATTTCCTTCACCGATGTCACTTAACTTGGATTTGTCACCCAACAATTTTCCCCTCAAACCAATGGCCCACAATCTGTAGCTTCCTCTTGAGCTAATTTGATATGTCACTTCATCTTGCACTATTGTATATCCATGGGACCTACTGCCTGACCACCTGTCAGAAAATCTTCAACACAAGGTACCTAAGGACGATCTCCATTCGACAATTGAGGGCTTCCCACATGCACCATAGTCCACCATCACCTCGATCCCCTCCTAGCCCAAACTTGGGCTCTCATACCACTTGTTGGGTATCTGGAGAGCCGCTCCATCCAAACCGTTCGCAGCTCAATGACTGGTGCAGCCTGTTGAAGGAGACAATCTTGTTGGCTCAGATAGTTGTTGCCTATGTCCCATACAGCATCACGCCGTGATCCAGTCACTGGAATCCACAGATGAAGAAGATCCTCTTGTTCAAAAATTTATTGGAATACCATTAATGCAAGAGAACTCAATTTGTATAAGCCCTCACCCCCACCCACAACACTCTTATTGTTCTCATCACATAAACCCAGAGGCTAAAGGAAGGTGAAGGGTAACCACACAGTGCGGTGCAGTTAAAGTAGGGAGTTTGGGTAATATTTTAGGAGTTAACTCCACCTCATTTGAAATATCATCATAAACATGAACAACTTTCAAACAAGAAAAATCTTGACTACGATATTTACATGAAACAACCTTAGTGATATGTAGATTCCAGATTTCCTGAGCATGTTGTTTGTTTAAGAAATTCATCTATGATTTGATGCAATTCCCTAGGCAATGGAAAAATTTTTGATTGTTGCATGAAATAGGTTATCTTAAGAATAAATTGATTCTACTTTTTGATAATCAATCTGTCATTCAATTGTGTAAGAATTATAGGACGAAACATACAGATGTCAAATTTCATTATATTAGAGATATAGTTGAATAAGGATTATTTTTACTTGAGAAAGTTCCTTCTGAATTTAATTCTGCTGGCATGGGTACTAAATGCTTATCTGTTGAAAAGTTGCTATCGTATATGAGAATTCTGAACTTTGATTTTGGTTAACTTTTTGAACCTCCATGCTCGTAACCTGTTTGTCTATGCCAGGTTTTTTTTTTGCAGGTAACAGATAACGTAACTCATATTACCCAAATTCCATACTGTAACTTCGCTGGATTGTGTGACTGCCCTTCACCTTCCTTTAGTCTCTAAGTTTATGTGGTGAGAACAACAAGAGTGTTAGGGTGAGGGCCTATACAGATTGTTGGGATTGACAAATCCAATTATCCCATATTGGATAAATTAGAAAATAGTTTGAGAGAGATATGGTGTATATCTTGTTTTCTTATTGGACAAGATTTACCCTTATCAGGATAGGATTTGGATAGACATTAATCTATTTGAGATAGATTAGGATTTGGATATCTTTACCATATTAGGATTGATATTCCTAATGTATCTAGGAGTGTATCCTTATAAATACTCATGTTCCCCACCGTTGTAAACTGGCTCTAACACAATGTAGTTGCTAGGAAAGACTAGTAGTCTAGAGGGAGAGTAGAGTTTGTGTTCCCTGATAACTCTGTAACCCTGTAATTTTGTTCTTCACCTTGAAATAATATATATCACCTGTGTAGGCTTGGAGAGTGGACGTAGAGCTTATGCTCGAACCACTATAATTCTTTGTGCACTTTATTTTTCTGTTTGTTATCTGTGTTTACAATCGCTTCAATTCACAACACATATTGATTTCTTTTGCCTTGGTGGTACATCGCATATGCTGACAAGTTTCTAAACAAGAGGATATTCTTCATTTGTGGATACCAGCGGTTGGCGCACAACAAGATGCTATACGGGACAAAGGCAACAGTCATCTGAGCCAATAAGGATGGCTCCATCAACAGGATGCACCAATTATTGATATGCGAATAGGGGTGAGAATAGGCTGGGCTAGGCTGGGCTTTGGTCTCGAAGGCCTGGGCCTGCTATAACTTGAAGAGGCCTGAGTCTGACCTTTTATCTATAGTATATCTTTTTGTAGGCCTAAGCCTGACATTTTTAATGAAATAGGTCTGATTTTTAGCATGTATAAAGTCTATGGAAGCTTACTTAAAATTTATAATGCATATTTTATTTTTAAGTTATAAATATATTATGTTATTTCAATAGCAAATACATTTAATAATTTAGATAAATACATTATTTAATAACAAATAATTTATTTAACTTATTTTTTATTCATAAATCATAAATAATTTTTTAATTCTAAATAATAAATATATTTAATTAAGAGGGGAAATCTGGAATAGCCAAATTTGAAAATTACATTCACAAAATAGCCACCCTTATGAAAAACTTCAAAAAAATAGCCAAAGTATAGGTTTTTAGGTTAAAATGTCTAAATCAGGCAATCAAATCTTTTGAATTGTGTGAAATATTTAACGGTTTACCTTTTTACTAATATAGTATAACACAACCTTATTTTTTAATAATTTTTAGAGTTGTTGTGTATTAAAATATAATACTTTCTTTGAAAACAATCTAGCAAGATTTCGGCCTTTTGAAATATATCTCGTCTAAGTGAGATATATTTCGTCAAGTCCAAGTGGGTTTATTTTAAAAAATGAAATTTATTTAATTTAATTAAAAAAATAAAATTATATAAAATAAATGATAAATAAGTCTCAATTGGGCAATATTTCGGTCAATTGAGATATATTTTGACAAGTGAGATATATTTCGAATTTTTAATTTTTTAAAAAATATGATTCTAATTTTTTAATTTAAAAAAAATAAAATAAATATGTCCCAATTGGGCAATTTCGGTCAATGGAGATATATCTTGGCCTAGTGAGATTTTTTTCTTATTTTGTTTTAAAAAATATTATTCGAATCTTTTAATTTAAAAAATTAAAAGTTAATTAAATAAATGATAAATAAGTCTCTAATTGGGCAAGATTTCTGTCAAATAATATATCTCTTGGTGAAGTGAGCTATATTTGGATTTTTTTAAAAATTAAATCGATATTTTTTTTAAGAGCAAAATCATGAAATAGCCATTTTGGCTATAACACATATCGATTTTAGCCATTTTTATGTATGTGTGTCGAATATAGCCAAAAGTACAATGTGTCATAACTTTTCAGGTTTTTGGAATTTGAGATTAGACAAAAGAATTTAAAAAAATGAGAAATACATATATATGTCGAGGGACCGAGTGCGATCATGTCAATTTTCTGAAAATAATTTATCAAATAATTTCGAGAATTTTTTTAAAAATTTAAAACTGGCGAGTGGGACCGATAGCGACACCGGTAGCGACCACGAGTGCGACTCGCTGACAGCGAGTCAAACCGAGTTAGTGGCCGACACGGTAGCTACCACGAGTGCGACCGATTGCTACCGATAGCGACTCAGTCAAAAAAAATTTAAATATTAAATTTATTCAAAACCCTAAAATTGGTCCCCCCTCCTCATATTCGTCGAAAATTTTCCCCTTCCCCCTCGTTCTCTATCGCTGTCGACAGCGACACATTCAGCACCGCCTCTGCCTCCGCCACCGCCGCCGCCGCCGCCACCGCCTCCGCCGTTGAGATTACCGTCACCGTAGTTGGAAGCCATGGCCGCTGGTTATGAGGTTAATTCCTAACTTATGCCCTAAAATTGATTGGTGTGTATATATATTTCATGAATTAAGCATATTTTAGCAAAATTTGTAGTGAAATTCGTGTGTTAATAATTTGTTTATAGTGTGTTTATTTTTGGATTTATATTGTTGATAAATGTTGAATTATTTAAGGTTAATTGTTGAATAATTGTTTGGTTAATTTCGTGTGTATGATTTTTTTTATGGATATTTGTGTCTATTATTAGGGTAATTAGTGAATTATGTAATCTATGAATTTTAATTTATTTTTTGTTTATTAGGGTAATTGTTGAATTATTATATTTGTGGTTTAGTAGGTAGATGTAACCGTGCTTTTCACACTTGAAATGTATTTTTTATTTATTGGTTTATTTTAATTATATGTGTAGATTTAATTGTTTATTTGAAGAAATTGTTTTGTTTTTTGATTTAATGGTTATTTGGAATTTTTTGTAGTTTTTAGGATTAATTTCTAATTATTTAATTGTGATGGTATTATATGTGCAGATTGAATGGATTAGACGTGAGTTACATGGTGCATCTAGTAAAATAAACTTATACACTAAAGTTTCGGTATTAGATCGCATAGATGTAACATTACGGTCTGTAGGAGGGGTGCAGTTGGTAGAACAGTTTAAGAATGGACCTTTTGGGAACTTATTAAATTGGAAAAAGCAGGGTCCAAGTGCATCTCAAGCACTTTTAGAATTATTAAGTTACCAAATTAGATCTCCTAACCCATCTGAATTATGGTTTTTAATTGGTGGTCAGCCTATTAGATTTTCAGTGACGGAGTTTGCCCTAGTGACTGGTTTTATGTTTGGATCTAGTAGTTTTGATGTTGCTGGACATTATGACCCATCTAGTACTACAGTGTATGTACAGTTTTGTGGTTCTAGTCTATCACTGCGAGGGATTTGTTAGGCCTATTCAAGGATACGAGAGTAGATAAAAATAGACATGACTTGTACTTGAAGGTGGCTAATTTACTAGCATTATGGTACTTCGTACTTGGGTATGCGGAGATGCGCAAGATTGAGCCCTGGATGTATGAATTAGTTGATAGGTGGGATATTTGGTGTGGATTTCCATGGGGTGCATACGCGTATCAGTCTTTACTTCATTATATCGCGTATGTTCCCACCACAGTTGCTGAACTTGGTCAAAGCTTTCATCTCGGTGGACCGATCTGGGCTTTGCAGGTAAATTATTATAACTTTTATTGCTTCATTGTTGCGAGATAATTTTAATTAACTAGGACATTTAATTGTGTAGGTGTGGTCTTACGAGGCCATTCCGAAGCTGGCAGCTGAATGTTGTACAGTCAATACGCCGATTGTCTTTCCAAGATTTTTGAATTGGAAGTGACTGCACGACTCCACCGTATATTTCTCGCCAAGTTGATGTCTTATAGTAATGACTTACATAGTCGTACGGGTTCAACCCAACATGACTGTCACAATTATGATTAAGTTAATAACATATTATAAAATGAAAATTAACTTAAATACGTTTACCTAATTGCCGCAACGGCATGCGAGCACGGGATGAGGTCCAGTTGCAACTCACGACAATCTCATGTGGATAACTCCAGATCAACCCTCCAAGTTCTTTCTCCTTCATTCACCTTCATTTTCATTGCTGATATGGGTACCACTGAATATGTATGCGAGAGTTCTACTAACGGTGTTAATTTTGCAACAGCCTCCTCCGTCAAGATATCCTCGCGCGCAGATGCCTTAGCTCTTTTTTCATCAAACCATTTTTCAAGAATACCTCTGTAGGTGTCAATAATAGAGCAGATTGGCAACCGTCGGGCATCCAGTAAGCGAGCATTGAAAACCTCAGCTGCATTTGATGTCAAGAAACTATATCGACGTACAGGACATTGCGACCTAGCCCATCGATCTGGTCCTACCTCCAATAGTTTCTGAAAGGCTGCTGGTTTCTTCTGATTGATTCTATCCATCGCTTGTTGATATGTTGCCGATCGGTAAGCGTAAGCAGCACGTTGGTACAGCGCAGCAATGTCCTTACCGTACCCTGTCATTTTATTTAGAAGATGGTAAAAACATAAGCCGTGTGGCACACCAGGATACACTTCACTGATCGCATTGGAGATGCTAATGTGTTGGTCGGATACAATCAGCATTTGATCTGTGCATCCAAAAGAAATCCGTAATCGAGACATGAACCACTTCCAACACTCATCATTCTCGATGCTGCCGACACCAATAGCAAGTGGAAATACATGTTCGTTACCATCTTTTGTGACAGCAACAAATAAGACGCCTTTGTTTCTACCCTTCAAATGAGTGGCGTCAACAACGATAACCGGTCTTAATAACCCGTTCTGAAACGCCGTCCGTGAAACACCTAGAGCAACAAAACAATGACGAAATCTTCCATCGGAATCAATCTCCAAATCTGTTAAAGTACCTGGATTGTATTGTCTTAACACCTCCAGATATTTGGGCAGCATAGAAAAAGAATCTTCTATACCACCATAGATCATCGAAATTGCTGCATTTCGAGCTTTTAGTGCAACGCCATAGCTAGTACGGATCCCAAATGATGCCTGCAACTCCGTTATAATTTCACGGGGTTTTATAATTGATCCTTGCCGACGCATCTTTCGTGCAAAATACGCGGCAACAGCTTTGGAACGGACATTCCGGGATCCTATGCCTGCAAGATTGTTAACGCAATCATGATTACGATGGAACTTGCGTATGATCCAGCAACTACCTCTGCATGATGCCCGTATGAAGAACGAACAAGAGGCACTTCGTTTGCAAGTGTACTCAACGCGAGTACTAGATGAGCGCACCACTTTAAATTCAACACGTTGCTCCATATGCAATAGAGATACGGCAATTAGAAGATCGTCCTTCGTATAGAAGATAGAGCCCAATGAAAGTTCCCGATCTAGTATGGCTGCAACATCTCGTACCACTGGTGACAGTGATGAATCCAACGATATAATTGGAACTAGCCAATTATTTAGATCGCCTTCAACGTGACATGAATCCGGGAGAGGATGGGTTGGCATAAGATTGGATATAAACGCACTCATTCCACCAACTGATCGGATCCATGCAGAAAACTCAGCCACTGTAAAATTCTTTAATGCATCAGAATTGATGAAATCTTCATCATCACTAGACTCCTCCTCAGATTCTTCGTCCTCCTCTTCATCATTAGAGTCAACGATATGACCCTCACTTGTTGAGTGGTGACCTGTATTTTCATTCTCCTCCTCCTCCTCGTATGGATGCTCATATTCTTCATGGGGAGGCTCATCATTTAAATTGGGTATTTGGGAGCTCCGACTACCACCTTCTGAAGACGTACCAAAAATCAATGAGTCCCCAAATCTTTGTAGATCTTCCAGACCTGGACTAAAATGCTGGTAAATTGGTGGACTGCTTGATGATAAGAATGGCCTGTATGGGGATGGCTCCCGATGTGAAGTCCCAACACCGGTACTCGCCGTATAATTCATAACAATATAAACATGCGGCTCCGAATAAAGAGCAACCAGTCGTTGAAGATCCAAATCCGTCACCAACAATGATTTTACAAATCTCCCACTACGGGATTTGGCAATGTAATAAATGTTATACTCACCGTGTATGAATTCCGCATCAAAAATAAGTTGAATGTTGCTTCTTAATGCGGTAATGGAAATATTGGCGATTAGTATATAAACCAATCGTTCTTGTCCGGCAATGTAGTTGCACGAGTCATCCCATTGCCCATTGTAGTGAACTATTACACTACACCAGTCCTCCATTTTCAGTAACAAGTATATTTATTTTGATGAAGAGAGGCAGAGATGAAAATGAAGAAAAATTGAACTGTGAAGAATGAAGAGAGACAGAGATGAAAATGTGTATGTCACCACCGAACTTCACTTCAATTATATAAGTTGTAAAGAGTGTCGGCAAATACACATAAATAATTGAAATTGAAGGATATACAATTGATAAAATAAAATAATTGTGTTGATTTTAATTTTCAACAATTTCAGTGTACGATTCATTACCCTTCACATAATATTTCCAACAATTTCAGTGGACTCATCAAATCAATATGCTTGAAGACATTATTGCATTTGTATGCAACGACAAAATAATTAAATTTTTTGTCCAAAATTTGATAAAAATTATAGATATAAAGTTTTAATTCGTGAATTTCAGCTGGACCTTGAGATTTTAACTTGATCAAAATTCACGAATTTATATATTTTAACTTGAGATTAAAATAAAGATTTAAAACATCTCAAAAAAAAAATAAAAAAATACGACCGAGTCGCCACCGATCCCACTCGGTGGCTATCGGTTCTCACTCGGTGGGGACCACCGAAATAAAAAATAAAAAAAAAAGAGTGCGACCGAGTCGCCATCGATCCCACTCGGTGGCTATCGGTTCTCACTCGGTGGGGACCACCGAAATAAAAAATAAAAAAAAAGAGTGCGACCGAGTCGCCATCGATCCCACTCGGTGGGGACCCCTGAAATAAAAAATAAAAAAAAGAGTGCGACCGAGTCGCCATCGATCCCACTCGGTGGCTATCGGGTCGCACTCGGTGGGGACCACCGAAATAAAAAATAAAAAAAAAGAGTGCGACCGAGTCGCCATCAATCCCACTCGTTCGGACTCGGTCGCACTCAGTGGGACCCGTTCTCTATCACAACATTAATTTCAAAAAATAAATAAAAAAAGAAAAATGAGAATAACGATAGAGACTCATGTAACCGAGTGCCACCACAATAATTTTCTGAAAAATAATAACCGAGTGAAAAAAATTCCATTTATGCAAATATATCTATAAAATTAGTTAAAAACTGGTTTTAACTAATTGATTAGACTTAAGTGTCAAAATTTTTGCGATCAAATGATTGGGAAACTAATTCCAATGCTAAATTATGTACTTTTGGCTAAAATTGAAATGAATACATAAAAGTGGCTAAAATTGAAATGTGTTTTATCAAATTGGCTATTTCAAATAATTTAGACTTTTTTTAATCTGGGCTGGAATTAATCCAGCTTCATTTCGGTATGCAATTCGGCTTGAATTTCTACCGAATTGAGATGGATTTCGGTGGTTTTTAAATCCAGCTGGATTTCGGTATTAAATCCAGATATATTTGGAATATTTATTTAAAATTAAATATAAATCGACCTGGATATATGTAATACCCCGTGCCTAAATTGTAATCTTGTCTATGTAAGATCGAATATGACAATGAGTTTATCTCAATTGGGAATTTATGAGGAATGATTTATTGAATTATGGAGTTTTGGAATGAATTGTATGTTCATAAATTGTGAGAATTAAGGAATTATTGGATATTTTGTTGTGTTGGAGGAATTTATTTTGGAGATTATTACAAGTTTGTCATGGAATTACAATTATACACAAGCATATGTGTATCATGAGATTAATTAAGGATCATATTGTATGGGTAAATATTTCATGAATTAGACCTTATGTTATAGGAGGTATAAATAGGAGGAAATCTGATGGAACAAGCTTTTCCACCTTGTTTTATACAATTAGAGAGAGAGAGAGTACAGTTTCAGAAAAATCCCTTTTCCCCACCCCAAACCGTCGCCTCTGTCCGAGCGAATTCCGGCCATCTCCGGCAACCTTCCGGCGAGTGACCACCACCCTCAGTTAGCTCTCGTCAAGAGCTTCGATTTGGTTACTCGTGGGGATCGAGAGGACGAGTATTGAGGAAGTTATCACCGTTTGAAGTTGGGTGAGTTTTGGATATGGCGATTTTCAGATTTTACTTCATAACTTGTTTTTCCGGCCTTTAACCGATATTTGGGTGCTAGATTCGTGTTCCTGGAAGTGTAAGAAGCATTCGGACGTTGAGGGTTGTGGAAATAGTTGCCGGAAATCACCTCGCGCCACCGCCGTCGAAGTTTTCCGGTGAGCTCTTTTGGACCCTACATTTCTTGCGTTTATTTGATGTTTAGAGGGTAGATTCGGGTTCCTTACGGTCTTAGGACTTCGATTAGTTGTTTGCATGTGTAATCGGATGGTTGGGGTGGAAGATATTGTGAGTTTCAGGGCCGGGAACGGCGAACTCGCCGGAGAAGACGACCCGTCCCGTTCGGAATGGCTTGGTCCCGTTCGGGACGGATCGCGATCTGAAAACAGCCAGCACGTGCCATCCCGAGCGGGATGAGAGGATTTCGATCGGAATCAGGCACGGCCTTTGGGCATTTTTCGTGTCCTGTTCGTTCCGATCGGGACGAACACATCCCGTTCGGAATGGACTTCGACCCTTGAGTACAAAACATGATTTTTAAAGTATTTCTAACCCCATTTCATATCCTTTCAACCCCATTGATTATATATTGAATTGAATTACATGTTTATCATGGAAAATGAGTTTGAAAGTGTTAGAGGTCGAGAATTTCAATCCGGGTTGAGATTTTATCATGGTCGAGGGTTGAAATTATGGAAGGGTGATTGGTCGAGTATGAGACTTGTGGGTTGAGTCGGGTAAGTTATATATATCTTTCGGTCCTAGAATATTTATTCTAAACCGGTGAATGGTGATCGTTTGTAGGGAATTGAAAGCGAGGGACAATTAAGCTCGAGCATCTAAAGAAAAGCCAAGAAAGACGAGGTGGGAAACTATTTCAAACGTATAAACCAAACGTGTGCCTTCTTTTCAAAAAGTGTGCTAAAATGTTTTCCTTTAAAATTGAAAATGCTATGCATGCTTCGTGTTGTCATTCTGTCCTCTGTCTTTTCCCGTTGACAGAGAGTAAAATAATGATGTTCGGAACCAGTTAATCATAACTGCGCTAGAATTTCATTAGTAGTATGGGGTAGCGACACCATACGAAGGGATTACGAAGTTATAAGGGGAACATGTTATGAGGTCGGAGAATTGTTGAGATGATTGAGGTGATGATTGATTGATTATGAGATGTGAATTAATAAGCGATCGGGTCTCAAACTGGATTTCTGAGACTAGTGCACTCTAAATGACAGTAGGTTGAGTGTGTACTCATTCCTTACCAGTCATCGTAATTTGGAAGCCGGCCAACTTCCTATTACAAAACCGAACAGACATGACAACACTAAAATATGGGTGTGTGAGTAAAATGTTTTGGCTAGCACGGTTTATTTCAACAAAACCCCGTGTTTAGCTGTGTGTGTTGCATAGCATGTTTCATATATAAATGTATATTTTGGCATGTTTCTCACTGGGTACGAAAGTACTCAGCCCTCGCGATATTTCTAAATCGTGCAGGTTAAGCGACAGGATTGGAGGTAGCGGGTGTAAGCAGAAGAAGAAGAATAAGTGTGCTTTTGAACAGATCCTGTGACATGTATCTCCATATACATGTCACCATCACGTTACACACACTGCTGCACCACTCTCTGAACATTCCCTCTTTTGTCTGAATTACTGATTGAAGTTTTATTTAAATTGTAGACTCGAAGTATCATTGTTGCTGTTATTTCTATTTCACTTTATATTTTGAAGTTCTATCTTATTTCCACTTTTTACTTGCACTTCGAAAACCTGAAACATCAATGTAACGTGGCTCCATATTAGAGGGTCAGATGGGGACGTTACAGAGGTGGTATCAGAGCTGAGTTTTCAAGTTTAAAATTAATTTTCAAAATATTTTAAAACTTCGAGTCTTAGAATGTTTTGAAAATCCATGAGAGAGGATCGCTTATGCTTACACCTTACTCCATCCTGCGCTACCTGAGGTATGTTTTTAAGTTTTGAAAGTTTTCAATTTTCTAAAGTTTAAAAGTTTCCCTACTTGCAATTTTTGTACGATTTGAATGATTTGAAACAAGTGTGAGTCTTGTTGGAAGTAATTGAAATTTGGAAAGAAAATGGTTTATTTATGGAGTGAAAAGGATGGATTGATTAAATTGAGTTGAATCTCATGGTTGAACAAAATGTTGATGTTGTGAATGTTGAAAATGGTTCGAAAGTTTTGATTTCTGAGAATGAGAATATCTTCATTTGGGGAATTTTGATGATTAAATGTTGGGACATTTTATGATTCGAAAGCTTTGATGTTTAAACTTGGAAGTTTATGTGTTGTGGCACCGGTGAGGTGACCTTTTACAAATATGATTTAATTGTGGAAGTATTGATTTGATATTTGGATAAATTGCAAGTAATCAAACCTCAATATAATGGCTATAGATGCATAGAGAATAATGAGCTATAAGGTGGTATAATTTGTTGTTGAGTGGAAGGATAACCTGAATGAACTGAATTGAATAATTATGGGCCTTAAAAAGGCGTTGATTTGAATTGGTGTGGAAATTGAAAATTTCCTGGATTGTTGGTATAATGAGTTGTGGGAGTGGGTTAACTTGTAGGAACTACAAGCGAGTTGTGAGCGTACAAAATGTACACCGTGGTTGTTGAATGTGTTAGACTCGAAGTGAGTCGGTGTGTTGAGTGAGGACCCGAGGGAACCCCAGTTGGGTGTGGTGTAATTATTATTATATGACCTCGTACTAACTATTTATGATATGCTTTTGGTGACAGATGGCATCACATGATCGATTAGTGAGACGTTTCCGAGAGCGACTTCCTTTCACTGAGGATAACCTCGCGGGAGCTTTGGTGGAATATTTGGAATTATGGAAAAGGGTACGCTATCAGGGGGTGACAGATAGAGGGGCGATAGAGTTGACTATGAACCTCATGCCAGAAAGATGGTCTAGATGGGTGTTATCATTGGCTAGGAAGTACAGTGATAGTGAAACAGGTACCGCGAGGGATTATCAACGTTTTATGGGGGAATTGATTGGTAAGGTAGTTGGTGAGGGAAACCCTTCGCCAGCATCTTCTAGAGGTACACAGGTATCTCGGACCAGAGCATCGTCACCAGATTATACACCATCTTCGCCGCCCGAGTACACTCCATCCTCACCACCAGTGCCGACTAATGCTCAGGATGCACCCGCACATGCTCCTACTTCGAGACGGAGAGTACGACCTGTACCTAGTACTCCGATAGCAGCGTATATGCCATTTTCGCCCGGATATCCGCAGGGAGGTATCTATGACCCATATGCTCTTGGTAACATGTCCATGACTACAGTGCAGTCACCTACACAGCATCAGGACCCGACGATGTCTACGGGGAACTACAGACCACCAGTTCCGTCGTATCCACAGTCACAGTGGGATGTGGGAGGACCCAGTCATGCCGTACCAGCCCAGGATTCAGGCCATGACAGTGCAGAGATGTGGCCCAGGCCTACACCTAGTGGACAGGAGGACATGTTTGGTGGGTACGGGACCATTCATAGTTATGGGACGAGACAAAGACCGATTTGCTTGTCCAGTGACACCGATGGCAGCCGAGGCAGGAGGGCGGATGCACCAGATGAGGGAGAGGGAGCGATGGAGGCTGAGGATGATGATGATGAGGAGGAGGATCCGTCTGAGGGATCAGAGGGATCTGAGGGATCCGATTGATAGATTTGATGACTTTGTTGTTTAGCTATTGTATTCAGCATTGAACATTTTTTTTTTCCTATCTTTGAACCTTTGTTATTGTATTTTGTTTTGTTCATGAGGATTTTGTTGGAAGATTTATGATTATATGTTGGAACTCTTTTGATTATGGATATTGTGGATGGAATATTTAAAAGCTTTGGGTGAGTAATGATTGGGTGTTAGGAGATTTGGTGGATAAGAGGAACGTTTTATGGTGAAGCTAATATGAAATTGTTGAATTGATGTTGTTTTACAGAAGAACGAAATGGAATTTATTGAGCCAGTAAGAGGAAGGGGCCGAGGCCGAGGCCGAGGCCGAGGTAGAGGTAGAGGCCAGAGGGGCCGTGGGCGTGGACGAGCTGCTCCACAACCAAATTATGAGGAGCCGGTATGGGAAGAGATGCCTGACAACCAGGAATACGAAAACCTGGAGATTCTATCAGACGGAGATGAGGAGATGGCAGGCCATCAGGCTCAGAATTTGCCGCGTCAGGGCAACGCACCCGAGGTTCCATCAGTGCTATGGGTGGAGACTTTTAGGAAGCAGCACCCGCCGATATTTAATGGGACAGAGGGACCCACGGCTGCAGAGGACTGGATTAGAGAGTTGGAGAAGATATTTAAGCACATGAGGTGCTCAGAGAATGAGAAGATAAACTGCATGTCCTACCAGCTCAAGGGAAAAGCTGACAGATGGTGGGAGACCTATGTTAAATCTATAGCACCTGAGGGAAGAGACCATATCAGCTGGGAGAAGTTTAAGGAAGTATTCTTCGATAAGTATGTCCCTCAGCAGTACAGGAGGGAGAGGGCAATAGAGTTCTTTCTGTTTGAACAAGGGAAGATGACGGTGGAAGAGTATGATACAAAATTTGGAGAGTTGATGCAGATGGCGCCACATCTGGTGGATACGCCACAGAAAATGGCTGACAAGTTCAGAAGCGGGTTAAGGAAGGATATTCGGACTCAGTTGGCAACGATGAAGGGCTTAAGCTACCAGGAACTCCTAAGCCATGCACTAGATATTGAGGCATCCCAGAACATGAAGGAGATGCCTGAGTGGGAGGCGTATGAGGCACAGGCTTCTGGGTCAGGCCAGAAGAAGAAGTTAGAGGAGCCGCCCAGGCAGGTCATTCAGGGGCAAGGAGGCCAGAAACGACAGGATCATGGCAGGCCACAGCAATTCCAAGGCAGGCCCAACCAGCAGAATTTTCAGAGGTTCAATCCTCATCAGGACCAGAGGCGAGACCAGTTGGGACCTCAGATGTGTCAACGTTGTGGTCGGAGGCACAACAGAGGATGCCAAGGAAACACAGTTAGGTGTTTCCACTGCGGCGGTCAAGGTCATTACGCCAATAATTGTTCAACGCCGCTAGCTCAAGGAGGCAACCGTCAAAACTTCCAGAGGCCGGCTAATCAGCATCTGAGGGCGATCAGAGGCCAGAGGCAGCCATGGAGAGGGAATGCTGGGAATCGTGGAGGTGGAAGGCAAGGAAATCAGGCGCCGCCGAGAAATCAAGGAGGAAACCAGCAAGGAGGTGGCAACGAGCAGCCAAGAAGGGCCAGAGCCTTTGCTCTAGATGGGAATCAGGATGAAGGGAATCTAGCAGGTATGGGATGCATTAATGATACACCGGTTATGGTCTTGTTTGATACTGGAGCATCACATACATTCATATCATCTGTATGTGTTGAGGCATTAAAACTTAAAGTAGAGAAGAATAGTTAAGATTTGAACGTAGCAATACCTTCAGGAGAAACAGCCATTTCTACTTTAGTATGCCGAGACCTGAAAATCAGGATGGGCGAGAATGAAATTCAAGTTGCCGAGCTGAATGTCTTAGATATCCATGATGTAGATGTTATCCTAGGAATGGATTGGCTGTCAGAAAGCAAGGCGACAATCTTGTGTCGTGAGAGAAGGGTGATCATTCCACAAGAGGGGAATGAGGAATCAGTAGTTCATGGGTTCAAGAGGAGGCAGAGAGTGCCAGTAGTTTCTGCAATTCAGGCAACGAAGATGTTGCGCAAAGCCGGAAACCAAGCTTTCCTAGTATTCCTGGAAGGAGAAGGGAAACCGGAGCTGACAGTTCAGGATGTGCCGATCGTAAGAGAATTTGAAGACGTGTTTCCGAGGGAATTACCGGGGTTGCCGCCAGACAGGCAAGTTGAGTTCACAATTGATTTAGAACCCGGTGCGGCACCAATTTCGAAAGCGCCGTACCGAATGGCCCCGAAGGAGTTGCAGGAGTTGAAGATCCAGCTGCAGGAGTTGCTGGATATGGGTTATATTAGGCCGAGTGTGTCACCGTGGGGCGCACCAGTTCTTTTCGTGAAGAAGAAGGATGGATCGATGCGGATGTGCATTGATTATAGAGAACTGAATAAGCTGACATTGAAGAACAGATACCCATTACCGAGAATCGACGATCTCTTTGATCAGCTCAAAGGAGCGAAGGTGTTTTCCAAGATTGATCTCCGATCAGGGTATCACCAGTTGAGAATTCGGAAGGAGGACATTCCGAAGACAGCCTTTAGAATGAGGTACGGTCACTACGAGTTCGTAGTTATGCCGTTTGGACTCACAAATGCTCCGGCTGTGTTCATGGATTTAATGAACCGAGTATTTCACCCGTACTTGGATAGTTTTGTACTGGTGTTCATAGATGATATTCTTATATATTCGAAGAGTGAAGTCGAGCACGAGCAGCATCTAAGAACAGTATTGCAGACCTTAAGAGATGAGAAGCTGTATGCAAAGTTCAGTAAGTGTGAGTTCTGGCTGAGAGAGGTGACATTCTTAGGTCACATTGTGTCGGCAGATGGAATCAAGGTAGATCCGGCCAAGATTCAGACAGTGATGGAATGGAAGTCACCAAAGACGCCGAATGAGATTCGCAGTTTTCTGGGTTTGGCAGGTTACTATCGAAGATTTATTGAGGGATTTTCAAAGATAGCGAAGCCGATGACCCAGTTACTCCAGAAGGGCGTGAAATTTGATTGGACAGATGAATGCGAGAAGAGTTTTCAGAAGTTGAAGGAGTTGCTGACAACAACACCAGTTTTAGCAGTGCCAGATCCCGACAAGAATTTTGAGGTTTACACTGATGCATCCAAGAATGGGCTGGGTTGCGTACTAATGCAGGACGGCAAGGTGATAGCCTATGCATCCAGGCAGTTGAGGCCGCATGAACTGAACTACCCGACTCATGATTTAGAGTTGGCAGCGGTAATTCATGCTTTGAAGATATGGAGGCATTATCTGTATGGGGTGAAATGTGCCATATTCACGGATCACAAGAGTCTGAAATATTTCTTTGAGCAGAAGAACCTGAATATGAGGCAAAGAAGATGGTTGGAGTTGGTAAATGACTACGACCTGACGATAAACTATCACCCAGGGAAAGCTAACTTAGTGGCAGATGCCTTGAGCAGAAAGGGAGAAGCTCAGCTAGGCTGCATGCTTACTAGAGAAAGAAATTTGATAAGGGAATTTGAGAGGCTTAGTTTGGAAGTAATCTCACCTTTTGAGAGAAAGAGTTGTGAGTTGGCAGCTTTATCAGTGGTGTCGGACTTGAGAGAGAGATTGGTTGAGGCACAGAGGAAGGACGCAGAGATTGAGAAGTTAAGGCAGAAACTGAGAATGAAGCCAGTAGGTGAGTATCGAGAGGCGTCAGACAATGCGCTTTTGTTCAGAGACAGAATTTTGGTGCCGAGTAATGAAGAGCTGAGGAATGAGATATTGAGTGAGGCACATGATACACCGTATACCGCTCACCCAGGAAGTACTAAGATGTACCAAGATTTGAAGACTAAGTACTGGTGGGATGGTATGAAGAAGGATGTAGCCATGTATGTAGAGAAATGCTTGATATGTCAGCAAGTAAAGGCATTACATCAACGGCCATATGGGAAGTTGCAGCCGTTAGACATCCCTGAGTGGAAATGGGAGCATATTACCATGGATTTTGTGACAGGGTTGCCGAGGTCACAGAAAGGGAATACGGTAATATGGGTAATCGTGGATCGTCTAACGAATAGTGCTCACTTTTTGCCAGTCAAGGTGAATTATGGATCGGACAAGCTAGCTCAGATTTATGTCCGAGAGATAGTCAGATTGCACGGAGTGCCGAAATCAATAACATCTGACCGAGATGCGAAGTTTACGTCTCGATTTTGGATGAGTTTGCAACAAGAGTTGGGGACTCGCCTAAATTTTAGTACGGCGTTTCACCCACAGTCAGATGGTCAGTCTGAGAGGACCATTCAGACCCTTGAGGATATGCTAAGAGCAGTTGTGCTAGATCGAGGAAGTAGTTGGGAGCCGATCTTGCCTTTGATCGAGTTTGCTTATAATAATAGTTATCAGGCAACGATTGGAATGGCTCCCTACGAAGCGTTGTACGGAAAGAAGTGCAGGTCACCCTTGTATTGGGATGAAGTAGGAGAGAGGAAGGTAGTCGGACAAGACGCAATTGCAGAAATGATTGAGATAGTCCGACAGATCAGAGAAAGAATCCGGGAGGCGCAGAGCAGACAGAAATCATACGCCGATTCTAGGAGGGTTGAGTTGAAATTTGAAATTGGGGATAAGGTATTCCTCAAGGTTTCACCCTCCAAGGGAATAGTGCGCTTTGGAGTTAAGGGCAAGTTGAGACCGCGCTACGTGGGACCCTATGAGATTTTGGAACGTGTTGGGCCAGTAGCATATCGATTAGCGTTACCCCCGAGCATGGGTAACATTCATAATGTATTCCATGTGTCTCAGCTGAGAAAGTACGTGTATGACCCTAAGCACGTAATAAGTCAAAAAGAGGTAGTTTTGGATCCAAGCTTGCAGTACGAAGAGAAACCAGAGGCCATAGTGGATCGAAAGATTCAGGAGCTCCGAAGCAAGTCGATTCCGTTTGTCAAGATAGTATGGAGCCACCATGGACAGGAAGAAGCGACATGGGAGTTAGAAGACAAGATGAGGGAAAGGTATCCCGAGCTCTTTGAAGCAGTATAAATTTTCGGGACGAAAATTTTATAAGGGTGAGGGGATGTAATACCCCGTGCCTAAATTGTAATCTTGTCTATGTAAGATCGAATATGACAATGAGTTTATCTCAATTGGGAATTTATGAGGAATGATTTATTGAATTATGGAGTTTTGGAATGAATTGTATGTTCATAAATTGTGAGAATTAAGGAATTATTGGATATTTTGTTGTGTTGGAGGAATTTATTTTGGAGATTATTACAAGTTTGTCATGGAATTACAATTATACACAAACATATGTGTATCATGAGATTAATTAAGGATCATATTGTATGGGTAAATATTTCATGAATTAGACCTTATGTTATAGGAGGTATAAATAGGAGGAAATCTGATGGAACAAGCTTTTCCACCTTGTTTTATACAATTAGAAAGAGAGAGAGTACAGTTTCAGAAAAATCCCTTTTCCCCACCCCAAACCGTCGCCTCTGTCCGAGCAAATTCCGGCCATCTCCGGCAACCTTCCGGCGAGTGACCACCACCCTCAGTTAGCTCTCGTCAAGATCTTCGATTTGGTTACTCGTGGGGATCGAGAGGACGAGTATTGAGGAAGTTATCACCGTTTGAAGTTGGGTGAGTTTTGGATATGGCGATTTTCAGATTTTACTTCATAACTTGTTTTTCCGGCCTTTAACCGATATTTGGGTGCTAGATTCGTGTTCCTGGAAGTGTAAGAAGCATTCGGACGTTGAGGGTTGTGGAAATAGTTGCCGGAAATCACCTCGCGCCGCCGCCGTCGAAGTTTTCCGGTGAGCTCTTTTGGACCCTACATTTCTTGCGTTTATTTGATGTTTAGAGGGTAGATTCGGGTTCCTTACGGTCTTAGGACTTCGATTAGTTGTTTGCATGTGTAATCGGATGGTTGGGGTGGAAGATATTGTGAGTTTCAGGGCCGGGAACGGCGAACTCGCCGGAGAAGATGACCCGTCCCGTTCGGAACGGCTTGGTCCCGTTCGGGACGGATCGCGATCTGAAAACAGCCAGCACGTGCCATCCCGAGCGGGATGAGAGGATTTCGATCGGAATCAGGCATGGCCTTCGGGCATTTTTCGTGTCCTGTTCGTTCCGATCGGGACGAACACATCCCGTTCGGAATGGACTTCGACCCTTGAGTACAAAACATGATTTTTAAAGTATTTCTAACCCCATTTCATATCCTTTCAACCCCATTGATTATATATTGAATTGAATTACATGTTTATCATGAAAAATGAGTTTGAAAGTGTTAGAGGTCGAGAATTTCAATCCGGGTTGAGATTTTATCATGGTCGAGGGTTGAAATTATGGAAGGGTGATTGGTCGAGTATGAGACTTGTGGGTTGAGTCGGGTAAGTTATATATATCTTTCGGTCCTAGAGTATTTATTCTAAACCGGTGAATGGTGATCGTTTGTAGGGAATTGAAAGCGAGGGACAATTAAGCTCGAGCATCTAAAGAAAAGCCAAGAAAGACGAGGTGGGAAACTATTTCAAACGTATAAACCAAACGTGTGCCTTCTTTTCAAAAAGTGTGCTAAAATGTTTTCCTTTAAAATTGAAAATGCTATGCATGCTTCGTGTTGTCATTCTGTCCTCTGTCTTTTCCCGTTGACAGAGAGTAAAATAATGATGTTCGGAACCAGTTAATCATAACTGCGCTAGAATTTCATTAGTAGTATGGGGTAGCGACACCATACGAAGGGATTACGAAGTTATAAGGGGAACATGTTATGAGGTCGGAGAATTGTTGAGATGATTGAGGTGATGATTGATTGATTATGAGATGTGAATTAATAAGCGATCGGGTCTCAAACTGGATTTCTGAGACTAGTGCACTCTAAATGACAGTAGGTTGAGTGTGTACTCATTCCTTACCAGTCATCGTAATTTGGAAGCCGGCCAACTTCCTATTACAAAACCGAACAGACATGACAACACTAAAATATGGGTGTGTGAGTAAAATGTTTTGGCTAGCACGGTTTATTTCAACAAAACCCCGTGTTTAGCTGTGTGTGTTGCATAGCATGTTTCATATATAAATGTATATTTTGGCATGTTTCTCACTGGGTACGAAAGTACTCAGCCCTCGCGATATTTCTAAATCGTGCAGGTTAAGCGACAGGATTGGAGGTAGCGGGTGTAAGCAGAAGAAGAAGAATAAGTGTGCTTTTGAACAGATCCTGTGACATGTATCTCCATATACATGTCACCATCACGTTACACACACTGCTGCACCACTCTCTGAACATTCCCTCTTTTGTCTGAATTACTGATTGAAGTTTTATTTAAATTGTAGACTCGAAGTATCATTGTTGCTGTTATTTCTATTTCACTTTATATTTTGAAGTTCTATCTTATTTCCACTTTTTACTTGCACTTCGAAAACCTGAAACATCAATGTAACGTGGCTCCATATTAGAGGGTCAGATGGGGGCGTTACAATATATTTGAATAATTCCAGATATATTTCGGGCTTCAATTCGGCTTGATTTCCGACCTAATTGAGATGGATTTTGGTTGCTTTAAAATTCAGCTGGAACTCGGGTTTACATCCAGATGGATTTGCACAACAACTCCACCCACTTAATCAATTCGAAACCTAAAAAAAACAAAATTGGGCATGAATAACAGAGGATTTCGGCTGGAATACCACCTTCGAACACAACAAACTCACACCCACGCAACAATTATCCGGCCGACCATGTCGACGGTGCAGGTTAGTATTTCCGGCCTCTTATTCGATTTTATGTGCGCCGTGAATCTTGTTTTTTTTATTTATTTGCTGCTTTTTGAGATATATTCTTCGTTTTCATAGTCATTCGATGTTGAATATATGGTAGAATTTATTTTTTTTAAAAAATTATCGGTAATAATACACATGCATGAATTCATCTTGATATGTTTTAGTTTGGTAATGTGTATGTGCGGCTGAATATATGGTTATGTGTATGTTGTTTATTTGTTTTTAGAATTAGAGAAAGACACGTAATCATGAGCCAATTTTGTAAAATTTGCAGCCACAGTGGATAAGATATGATCTTCATGGATGCAAGGCCAAGACTAATTTGTTCTATAAATGTAAAGTCCTAGATACAATTAAGAGGACATTATTTTCTATTGGACAACAAGACTTAGTAGATGAGTTTACGAACGGGGTTTTCGGTCATTTATTGGGTTGGATTGATAATGGTCTTAGTTCTTCTCAGTCTTTATTTGAACTTTTTACTCATCAAATTCAATCAAATAATGATGAAGTGTTAACCTTCCGAGTGGGTGGGCGGGATCTCATTTTTTCACCAAGTGAATTTTCTCTTATTAGTGGTTTTCGATTTGGTACTTTTCGTTTTAATCCTACTGCTAAGCATTCTTTAGATGTTAGTACTGTTTTCCGAGTCTTTTGTGGGGGAGAACAACTTAGTGGTAAACAGCTCTTGGAGCGATTTGAATGCAAAAATTTTGACATTACCCATAGGCATTTGTACCTTAGGGTTGCTAACATTTTAGCATTTTGGTTTGTTAGGTTGGGATACACTGATAAAAAAAAAAAAGAAAATTGGATCTATGTCCTTAGTGAAGATTTAGATGCATGGAACGAATTTCCCTGGGGTGCATACACATACAAAGCACTTTTGTATTATAGTACGCATGTACCTACTAATAGGAATAGCGCTGAGAAAGGCTATCATCTTCCTGGACCATTTTGGGTACTACAGGTATTAAAATCCAACTCTTCACCATTTCATAAATTATTAAATTATTCAAATATAATATTTAATTTTTTGTTTAATTATTTTGGTAGGTTTGGGCATATAAGGTTATTCCTCAATTGGGGCAGGCGTGTGGAAAGATAGTAGACCGTAATGCCCAGCCATGGATGTTGAAATGGCGTTTTAAATGCGCTAGTATCAAAGATTGGGTAGCTTTCTTTTCTCAACAGGTAATCTATTTATTTGTGAGTGTTTATTTTTTTTATAAATCATAATATTATATTATCTTATCTTATCTTATTTAACTATTAAATTAAACTTGCAGCTAATTGTTTTAGCTGCCCTACCTCCTTCGCCATCGGAAATGAGTACACTGTACTGGCGATCATCACAAGGATCGGGCACATTGGGTGTGAATTATGTGGCCCCAATATCGACACAACTCATATTCCACAATCAAGGCCCCTTCATAGAGCATGATGTGCACGATGAAACACATGAAACATCTACACACACTGAGAGGGTAGAGATATTAGTAGAGCCTGATGATGAAGCCCACAATGAGCATGACATTGAGAATGTCATCCACGATGAGGCATGGCATGGAGGCGGGTGTTTGGTAAATATGGAGGTGAATGAGGAAGAGGAGCCTCAGTTTGAGAGCGAGCAGCATACACTTGAGACTGAGCACCCTGAGTTTGAGCCACAGACTCAATTGGCGAGGAGGAGGAGGAAGAGTACTAGTAGGCAGTCCTCAGATTCATCTTCTGGAGGGGAATCTCGGAGGCAAGAGAGAGATGATAAGCTTTTTGCTCGAGTGAAGCAATTCATTTTTGATGAGGTGGTACCTGGCTTCAATGCAAGAATTAAGGAGTTTGTTAATGAAGCTATTCATGCATGCCGGCAAACCGATGCTTCTAGTTCTCAGCCTCAACCTCAACCTCAACTTCAATCTCGAAGTGAAGAGTTATAATTTAAATTAAAATTTTGTAGTATTTGATGATCTCTTTATGTTGATATTTTTTTATAAAATTGCAGTCTTCTGGTGGTGATGACGAGAATGAACGAAAGTTCAAAAGTGTGGACCTGTAGGCGTGAAAAAGGATGTCGTGAAAAATTATCGTCAATATAGAGAGTCTGGCGAAAATAAACACCGGGTTTCACAGACAAATGGAGTTAAGTTGAGCCAATTATTCTTTGAAAAACTTGAAGACCTCAACACAAAAATCTCTCAGGCCCATGTGGAGCTTTATGTTGAGGCCCTCAACATGAAGTTGATTACGAAGAATAAGTACGTTTCACGTACTTGTAATTCAGATTGGGTTCGTGTTGTAAGCCCGAGATTCCAGGTTCGATATAATTTATTTAAATTAAGCTTTTTATGTTTAACTTTAATTGTTTCGATTATAATTTTTATTTTTGTTATGTTTTTTTGCAGTCTCTGTTCTTCAAGTCCTATCCTTCAAGTGTTGCTCCTCGAAGTAAAGCCCCTACTGTTGCCCAAGAATTATTGGATTTCATTAAAGGAGAAGATAGTCCAAGTTCTCGAAATTGGTACACGGCTTCAGTTGTAAGTTTTTTATTCATTTGATTCCGAATTTTAAATAATTTTAATCCATTGAAATCATTTTAATCATCTTTTATTTTTTTTAAAGTTACTCATGCCATATCAAGCTGGAGATCATTGGTTGTGTTTGAGGATTGACTTGGCTACTTGGAGTTGTCACATGTATGATGCCGGCTTGAACAGTCTAACTCCACAGATGCAACGGTATAAAGCGGATATTGTAAGGCGCATGACCGATCAATTCTACAAGTTTTTACGCGCCGACAACTATTTTGAACTTAACAAAATAGGTTTGGTAGAAATTGATCGGCCATTGGCTCTCGATTTTACTAAAAATTTCAGTACCTATGAGGAGTCGAATGAAGCTGTTTATGCTTGCATTCACATGGACCAGTTGATATGTGGGAGACCGAATCAATACTGGGTTCAAAGGGAAGATATGGAAGAAAAATATAGGATGTTTATGGCATGGTCGATTTTTGATTTGTCATTCGATGATAATTAATGTTAGTGTAGCATATTGACAATTTGCTTTGTGAATTTTATGGTTTTTGTAATTGGGATATTTTGGATATTGTTTAATGATGTTTATGTTTGAATTAAATTTGATTTCAGACTGCATTTCTTTTTATATTGTTTAATGCTAAATATGTTGAAATGGTTCATGTTTTGATTAAAAATAAATATAATAAAAATTGGATGATAAAATGCTTAAAAATTGGGATATATTTGACGGGATATATCTTGCTAAATTGCGATGGAATTCGGTAAAATGAGATATATTTTGATTTTTTCGATTAAAAAAAATACTAAAAATTGGATGATAAAATGCTTAAAAATTGGGATATATTTGACGGGATATATCTCGCTAAATTGACATGGATTTCGGCAAAATGAGATATATTTCGATTTTTCGATTAAAAAATATAATAAAAATTGGATGATAAAATGCTTAAAAATTGGGATATATTTGACGGGATATATCTCGCTAAATTGAGATGGAATTCGGCAAAATGAGATATATTTCGATTTTTTCGATTAAAAAAAATAATAAAAATTGGATGATAAAATGCTTAAAAATTGGGATATATTTGACGGGATATATTTCGCTAAATTGAGATGGAATTCGGCAAAATGAGATATATTTCAATTTTTTTGATTAAAAAATATAATAAAAATTGGATGTTAAAAAGCTTAAAAATTGGGATATATTTGACGGGATACATCTCGCTAAATTGAGATGGATTTCGGCAAAATGAGATATATATCGATTTTTTCGATTAAAAAATATAATAAAAATTGGATGCTAAAAAGCTTAAAAATTGGGATATATTTGACGGGATATATCTCGCTAAATTGAGATGGATTTCGGCAAAATGAGATATATTTCCCTAAAATTGGGATATATTTCGGCAAAATTGAGATGGATCTCCTTGAATTGAGCTATATTTCGATTAGAACTATAATTCGTGTAATTACACAATAATGTAGATGATTGTAGTACAATACGTAATTACACAATAATGTAGATGATTGTAGTACGATACTACATTATAGTAAGATTAGAACTATAATTCGTGTAATTACACAATAATGTAGATGATTGTAGTACGATACTACATTATAGTGCGATTAGAACTATAATTCGTGTAATTACACAATAATGTAGATGATTGTAGTATAATACTACATTATAGTGCGATTAAAACTATAATGTAGTGTAATTACACAATAATGTAGATGATTGTAGTACAATACTACATTATAGTGCGATTAGAACTATAATTCGTGTAATTACACAATAATGTAGATGATTGTGGTATAATACTACATTATATTTCACTAAACTGGGATATATTTCATGTAATTGGCCTAGATCTCGGCCAATTGAACTTGAATTAGTGGAAATATAGTTCAAATTGGGATATATTTCGCTAAATTGGGATATATTTTACTAAATTGGGATATATTTCATGTAATTGGCCTAGATCTCGGCCAATTGAACTTGAATTAGTGGAAATATAGTTCAAATTGGGATATATTTCGCTAAATTGGGATATATTTCACTAAATTGGGATATATTACATGTATTTGGCCTAGATCTCGGCCAATTGAACTGGATGAAAACAATGATACAACACTACACCCTCCTCAAATTTTATAGACACATCACATCAATACTACTTTTACACATGAATTTGTGTGCCAATTTTACTTTTGACTCAATAAATGCCTGCAAAGATTCTCAATTGGACTACATTATTGAACTACTTTCACGTGAACTCCTATTCTCAATAATTCATGCACCACACAATTTTTTGGACGTACTTGCTCAATAATTTTTAAACAATTTTTCTATCCAAATTTCACTTCTATTTAAGGAAGGATGATTTAACTAAAAACTCACATCTTACTACAAATGATCGTTATCTCCAATCCACTCAATGCATGCCTATATCTTTTCTCATTATTCCACTCATACGAAGTACTAAAAAAGAGCAAAGATATCGTGCACTTGCTCAAATGGAAGAGGATTTTTCCTACGTCAAACAGCCCGGAAGAGGATTTTTCCTACGTCATATGGCGTAGGTGTCCTTGGTCCGGATTCCTCAACGTCTCTCTTTTTATCCCGAAAATACAAAAGAGGGAAGCGATCACCGGGTGTTCCATCACTTCGGCCCTAGCTTCTTCTTAACGGGATAAGAGATGAACGCTTATAATAAGTGAGCTCGAAATGGGAAATGATCACCGAAATGGGAAGTAATCAGCGGTTTTTCAATTATGTTGTTCACTTATTACTATAATTAAGGGGCGAAAGAGATGAAGCTCGGCCGAGCAACAACAACTTCTCCTTCACTAGCTCGCCGACTGCTACATATTTTTACAACCCAATGGCACTGCTATCTCCGTCCTTGTATCAAAATTTGTTATCAAAATGTGTATCAAAATGTGTAGTCTTTTAGACATATTGTTGAATAATATTTGCATTCAAATTAATACATTTGTGATTGTGCGTGTACTTGTAATTTATTGCTTCGAATATTTTAGCAAAATATGGAATTATTTCTTGTAATCAAATTAAAAAAATAAAGGGAATTATTTCTTGTAATTAAATTAAAAAATTTAAAATATTATGAGAAATAACTCTAAATTGAGCAAGATTAAAAGGGATATATTTCGATAAATTGAGATGGATTTCGGCAATTTGAGATATATTTCGGTTTTAATTTTAAAAATAAATTTTAAAAACACTTGAGAAATAACTCTAAATTGGGCTTGAATTAACGGGATATATTTCGCTAAATTGAGATGGATTTCGGGTTTTTGGGCTTGATTTCGGTATTTTTTAAAAAACAAAATTTGAAGCACTGTTTTTTTCACGTGAATGAATATCAATTCACTTTTGCATGCATCGTACAAGACACATGCATGCCAATACACTGAATCGGGATAGATGCTCAAATAATTCAAGTAGGACTATTCACTATGTACTACACAATACAGCTGTAATTCAGAAATAATACATGCACTTCACAAATTGATTTGGACGAACTTGCTAAATAATTTGACATTTCAATCGATTACTTGATTTTTTTTAAACAATTTTTATTTTTCCAAATTTCACTTCTATTTAAGGGAGGACAATTTTACTTCAAATTCACATCTCACTACAAATCACCTTTATCTCCAATTCACTCAATACATGCATATATCATTTTTCTTTATTCCACTCAAAATGCATACATATGTTATTCCTCTTTATTGCCCTCATACCAAGTAATAAAAAAAGAGCAAAGATATCGTGCACTTGTTCAAATGGAAGATAATTTTTCTTACGTCAAACAGTCCGGAAGAGGATTTTTCCTACGTCACATGTAGTTAAAGTCCTTTATCCGGATTCCTCAACATCTTTCTCCTTTTCCCGAAACCAGAAGCAGGGAAAGCAACCAAAAGATGCTTCCAAATTTTAGCCCTAGCTTCTATGTTACGGGAAAAGAGATGAAAGGTTATGCTTAATGAGCATTAACGATGTTGCTATTTCTGATGGCTCACTAATTAATATATTTAAGCAGCGAAAGAGATGAAGGAGACCTAGTGGCACTGCTATCTCCTCCCCGTCAATCTCTTCTCCCACATCTCCTTCACTAGCTCGCCGACTGCTATCAAAATGTGTAATATTTTAGACATATTGTTGAATAATATTTGATTTCAAATTAATACAATTGTGAGTGTGCTTGTAATTTATTGATTCGAATTTTTAACATGTTAATCATTTAATGCTCTATATATTTAATTTGATTTCAGTTTGCATTTTTTGGATATTGTCTAAATTCCAATATGTTGAATTTGAATTCAAGTTAAAAATAAGGATAAATCTCGATTATAAAATAATAATGTAAAAGATTAAAAGCATAGAATAATTTATAATTAAAGAGTAAAAATTGAGATAATAATCAATTTTCTAATTGAGATATATTTCGATCTTTAATTATTTTTAAAAAATTTGATGTTATATAGTACTTTCGTAAAATTGAGATGGATTTCGGCAAAATGAGATATATTTCGGTTTTTATTTAAAAAATATTAGAAAATCGATGACATATACTTCCAAAATTGGGATATATTACACGGGATATATTTCGCTAAATTGAGATTGATTTCGGCAAAATGAGATATATTTCGGTTTTTATTTAAAAAAATAGAAAATCGATGTCATATACTTCCAAAATTGGGATATATTACACGGGATATATTTCGATAAATTGAGATTGATTTCGTAAAAATGAGATATATTTCGGTTTTTATTTAAAAAATAATAGAAAATCGATGACATATACTTCCAAAATTGGGATATATTACACGGGATATATTTCGCTAAATTGAGATTGATTTCGGCAAAATGAGATATATTTTGGTTTTTATTTAAAAAAAAATAGAAAATCGATGACATATACTTTCAAAATTGGGATATATTACACGGGATATATTTCGCTAAATTGAGATGGATTTCGGCAATTTGAGATATATTTCGGCTTTAATTTTAAAAATAAATTTTAAAAACACTTGAGAAATAACTCTAAATTGGGCTTGAATTAACGGGATATATTTCGCTAAATTGAGATGGATTTCGGGTTTTTGGGCTTGATTTCGGTATTTTTTAAAAAACAAAATTTGAAGCACTGTTTTTTTCACGTGAATGAATATCAATTCACTTTCGCATGCATCGTACAAGACACATGCATGCCAATACATTGAATTTAAAGTGATAATTAATATGGTCAATTTTTTACTGCAAAGATGCTCAAATAATTCAAGGGCTACTATTCAATATGTACTACACAATACAACTATAATTTTTGACCAATTCACTTTATACTACACTGCAATTTTTCAGAAATAATTCACCTGCAAAGATGCAAAAATAATTCAATATATGTACTATACTCTACAGAAATAATTTTGGACCATTCGGGGATTGAATTAAAATTCAATTTTTCTCAAAAAAGAGATAAAAAAAACACTAATTCCAAAACACTCCCATACTCTGAAAACTATCTCGAACTCAAACACTCAATCTCCAAAAAATCTCTCTAAATTAAAAAAAAATGGATTTCCGTTATATCATTTTGCAATACAACGGTCAATGGGACAATCTATACAACTACATCGGCGGAGAAGAAAGAGTTGTCATGATACCCTCTCATGATATCACGATAGAAAAATTGCGAAGAAATGTTCAATACATCCTCGATTCTCATGCCATGGTGGGTTCTTACACCCTATATTATCTTGCTGAAACATGAAGTGGGAGGAAGGTACCTTCGGTGCTCGCAACGGATACGCACCTTCAACGACTTTGTAACATTTTCTGGGAGCCGAAGGTTTATTTAGTGATGAACATACAATCCGATGGGGGTGCTGGAAGCTCTCGGCGACAACCATCTCCGTACAGGCCACACATGGCTTCGTTGAGCCCACAACCACACAACCCTTATAGTCCAACGCCAGAAGAACTACATCGTTTTTCATCATCGATGATGTTTGGAGGAGGAAGCAGTGGAGGTCGAAGTTCTCCAGTCCCAGATTTAAACAATAGTGCTCCAAATGATGATAGTGATGATGATACTGAATATGCTGCGCACCAACAAAGTCCGAATACAGTTGTCGAGTCCGATGACAACGAAGCTGAATTCGATACAGACTCATCAGATGGTGATGAATGCCAAAATTACAATGCTTCATTGTTCAATTGTACAATTGAAGATTTCACCGCTTGGGTCAGAGAACAAGGTGGTATGGGTGCCATTGTATCAAGCCTACTTCCGGCTAACCCATTACCGGCAGAAACAGTTGAAGGCCTAAGCGGTCAAATGAATAATTGGTTACTTCCAATTATTCCGCTAGATACGTCTGACTCACCTATATTGCCAGATCTACAAGAAGTATTGGAAGGGGAACTTGAAAAGGGCAAAATGTTTTGGAGAAAAGAGGACTTGTACGTGGCTGTCGGACTTTGGCACATGGAGCATCACGTTGAATTCAAAGTGACGCATTCTTCTACAACTCGGGTGGAGTACAATTGCAGCCGCAATCCTAACTGTACGTTCATTCTACGTGCCTCCAATTCAGCGGGATGTTGGGTAGTCCGCGAATTCATTCCAACTCATAGTTGTACTATGAGTCTAAACAACATCCGAAGTAGAACTATACGATCAAAGGCGATCTCAGCTTACTTTGCTCGGAGGATGCGTAGACAAGGATCTATCATCAAGCCGCGCGATATAATGGCTGAACTACAACAGAGTTTTGGTATTAAGGTCAGTTACAACAATGCATTGCGCGCTAGAAATGGAGCCATATCGATGATTTATGGTGGCTTAGAAGAATCTTTCAACTTGCTACCAAAATATCTCGATGTTCTCCAAAAATAGAATCCGGGCACTATTACAAACATGGATATCGGCGAGGATCAACGATTACGCCATTTCTTTGTTGCCTTGAGTGTGTCACGTGCGGCTTTCGGGACTTGTTTAAGGCAAGTGATTGTGGTGGATGCTACACACCTAAAGGGGCGAAATAAAGGTGTGTTATTGGTTGCTGTTACCAAAGACGGCAACGAACAAATCTTTCCTCTGGCTATTGGATTTGCACCGATCGAGAACGATGAGAGCTGGACGTGGTTTATGTCACGACTGCGAATGACTTTTGATTGTAGCCCACAATTGCTTATCGTTTCGGACCAACACATCAGCATTGCCAAGGCAGTAAGCTCAGTCTATCCAGAGGCGACGCATGCCTTATGTGGTTATCATATTCAAAATAAGTTGACGACCTTCAATTCAACTATCGTGAAGTTAAACCACATGGCAGCCTATGCATACCGTTCTATCGTCTATCAGAAGGCAATGGACCAGATTAAACAACATTGCCCCACTGCATACAACAAACTCATGACAGTGGGGCCTGAAAAGTGGGCTAGGTGATGGAGCCCAAGTAGCAGCTGTGAGAGCTGATCCAGTCTACATTCCGAGTGGGCCGATGACTAGATCTCGAGCAAGGACTTTGAGGGCTGGATTGAGCTTATTGATTAAAGATATTTGGGCTGCCAATGTTGCCAAAGAATCGTTGCTGTTGGAAGAATTAAACGAAGGCCCAAAAGTTATTAATTTAATTATGTGTAATGATTGGGCTTAGTTTAATTTATTTAGTTATTTTGGGCCAACATGTTTAGGCCTTATTTAAGTTAAATTTCGAATTTAATACCTTTTAATTATTTAAATTAGTTTCCTTATTAGTTTAGGGTTTGAGTTGCCTATATATAGGCCTTGTATGGAACAATTTTGGTTCAGTTTTCAGTTTAATAAAATTTGTGAGATTTTCTCCTTTATTCTGAAAGCTCAATTTTCGAATTCCTCCTATTCCATAGGATTTTCAATTTCGACTAATCAATTGGACAGTCATATCCATTGGTGTTGTCTTCACTTATATCCTTCGTTGTTGGATCAATTCGCTTCTTGGGTCGTAGGAGAATTTATTCTGGACTACGGTACTTGAGGGTTTTCGTATCCAAAGGTGTTGGATCTTCCATCGTCAGTGTTCAGTTTTTGCTTCCGCATCGAGTTTGTTTCCTGTCGTTCGAGTTCCTGGGCTGCGATCTAACCTTTCCGGCGAGGATCGTATCACTAGGTCTAAATGTTCGGTTCGCCGTTATAGCTTCATGACATCGAATGCAGCGGAAGTGTTCAACTCCAGGTTGTTAGATGCTAGACGTCTGCCGATCTGTCCCATTATTGAGCTATATCGACACATTGTCGAAAAATGGTTCGATGAACGGCGAGCTAAGGCGTTTGCAAGAGACGATGACTTGACTGAGGAAGTCGTGGCCAAAATGACTCCATTATCGAATATTTCACACAAGTACACGGTTTTGCCTGTTTCTTAATATCATTTCAAAGTAAAAGACAATGATAGAACTTGGAAGGTGGATCTTCAAGACAGCTTATGCGACTGCCGTGAGTTTCAGATGGATCTCATTCCATGTTCTCATGCTATTGTTGCAATTCGGTTAGTAAAATATATCTATAGAATTAAACTTTCATTCATAACGATCAAGTTTTTAATTATTATTGTCGCAGCTTCAAGGGTTTAGGTGTGTACGACTATGTTTGGGAGTACTACAAGACATCAAACTGGCGAGAAACTTACGGCGGAACAGTACACCCTCTTCCTCCAAGAGATGAGTGGATTGTATCACCGGATGCACAAGCATGTGTTGTTTTGCCACCCATCATGAATTGCCAAGCCGGTCGACCAAGAAATAGTCGTCGTCCTTCGGGAGCACAGGCAGGACAAACATCGACTAGTAGACGACGAGCACCAAAAAAATATAGTATTTGTGGGTCTACAGATCACACAAAACGTGCTTGTCCAGAAAGAATTCCGCCTAATTAATTTGTTACATTTTAACAAATTTTATAGTATCACGTATTGCAATATGTGTGGACAACAAATCTTAATTTTTAATGCTTATTTATTTCCTCGTGCTTCTCATTTCAATTCGAAATACTTGTGATTTGCATGATTTCATTTCAAAATACCTGTGCTTCGCAAATGAGGAATTTATTTTCAATACATGTTTTATAATTTATTATCTAAAAAGGAGATCGAATTTGCATTTTTTTATTTTTTGTCGAAATCAACCTCATTTCACCGAGAGCTAGCTCATTTTTTGAGAATTCTAGCCCAATTCCTTCTGAGTTAAATCCCAATTTAAATGCAGCCTCCATATACTATTATATTCGAATTGCAGCCAAAATTAATACAACTTCCATTTGTAAACTCTAATTTCATTAATTATAATAATCTCTTTAGTTAAAATGATAATTTCGTTTATAAAATAATAACATGGTCAATTATTAATGAATAATAAAAAAATAAGCATAAATTTTAAAATAAATAGGGTGAATTCCGGCCAGAATATTGAACTCAAGCTCAAAATATTGAAAAAGACCAAATCAAGATACTTTTAAAAATAATTACAGTGAAATCAGAAATCAAGCTGAAAAATAAGAAATCAAGATGAAAATGCCGAAATCAATATGGAATATGCCGAAATCAAGATGAAAATTCCGAAATCAATATGGAAAATGCCGAAATCAAGCTAAGTAGATATATCTTAATATATTATTGGTTTATTATTACTTTTTAAATGAATCCCTAAATTTTTAATAATAAAAAAACAATTCGGTTAGGGTTTACACAGAAACCGAAAAAATTGATTGGTCGACTAAGACATATATGACAGACAAAGTACACTTTGACTATTTTGTGTAGTTTTTCATAAGGGTGGCTATTTTGTGAATGTAATTTTCAAATTTGGCTACTTAAAATTATTTTCTCTTTAATTAACTATATAATATATGATTATTTTCACGGGACGACCTGTTAGGCTTAGTAGGTTTATTTCCGAGCCTGAGCCCGAACCTGCTTAGCTAAATAGGCTTTTTAAATAGTCTAAGCTTGACCTATTTATGAAATTAGTCTGGCCTGTGATAGACTAGACCGTAGGCACCTGTCGAGTAGCCCGGCCTATTCCACCCTTATCTGCGAATGACTTGAATGGAGCGACTCTGACGACCCCTTCGATACTCAACAGTAAATGATTACAAATTTTTAAAATATATTAGAAATTATGTGTTACTAAAATATATGCTAAATTATCAAATTTCATTTTAAATTTATAAAGAGAGCAAGATTTCAACGACAAAATATTGAAGTTGATACTTTGGCATTTTAGAGCGACATGTGTAATATTATTAATTTTGTTTCAGATTTGTGATATAAGTAAACATTAAATAGATATTAACCTAAATGGAAATTATTCATTTATATTTCATTTCTAATTGAACGGAGTTAAAAATGAGTTAAAACTGAAATACTCCAAATTGCCCACATTTAACCCGACGCGATAACCAATGCATGTGAGTGGTAATAAGTGGTTGAGGGTTGAATATTTATTGATGAGTGTGAAAAAATTACTATTTTAAGAAAGTAAACTAATATTGTAGGACATACGAAAAAGAAAATGTGGACAATTTACTCGGGACGGAGGGAGTATTATATTTCGAAAAACTTTAAGTAAAATAGTTCGAGTTCAAAACTCAATGAACTGACTTGATTAATATTTTTATTATTAATTTTATCATAATTATATTTCAAAATATACTTATAATATTGAAGATTATGATCTTAATCAAATTTGAAGTTATATAATTTTATTTGGTATAAATAGTGTTGAGATTCGATTAATACAGATACGAAAACTTGAGATCCGAATAAAACGAGATTACAGAAAAGTAGAAAATATAATGAACGATAGACAATATTGATAGAATATAACAAAACTACCAAAGAAGTAGAGCGATCGAGTAAATGCATGCAGCACGATTATAATGAAGCTAATAGTTTAAACACTTATTCAAATGGCTGCTATGCATTCATCGAACCAATAATTCGAATTAGAATGCTATCCAGTTTCTATGGATATAAGGTTGGTGGGAGACTAGATGTCGATTTTCTGTTTACAAGTGAAGTGCCTATTTATGATTTAGGATTTCTGGAATGCGCGCGCCTGCAGAGATTTGTTGCGATCGAGTAACTCGCCGGTATTCTCAGGTTCGTTGTCATTCCCTTACCTGGATCCCTTGTTGACCGTTGCATGGTTCGACTAAATCAGGTCGCATTTGGTCAGTCTTGCGGACTAATGGGCCTTCAAACTAGGGCGTTTGATAATGATACCAACAAATAGTTTTTGATATATATTGAATCCTTAAAAATCATGAAACTTGAAAATTAATATACTTTTAATATCGAAATTAGTCAGTTATTAAAGACTGGTGATTTAATAACATTAAATAAGGCTTTGGATGGAAAGGGCTACATAAGAAGTTGGGCCTAAAATGTTTGAATAAGCCCGCTAAGATACAACTAACGGAGGAATTTTGTTAGCAACTCCTTAAATATATAATTTAATTATTTTTAATTAAAAAACGTCAATACTTATACACTAGTTAAAAATATAATTAAATTGAGTTTAGACGAGTAATTTATGTTCAAGTTTAAATTCTTTTATTTTTAGTCAAATTCTGACTTTCATTGATGATTATTTTGAAGGCCACAAACATAATCAAACTTTAATTAATGAATCCCAAACTTTATAAATCTAGAATTGTCTTTAAATAATTATAATTGTTTAAAAAGAATTTACCAAAAAAAAACTTGATATTGATTTATAGCTGGTAATATTCATCAAAGAAGCTTTGATCCCATTTGTTTTCTATATTATAAATTCGTTACGAGCAGCATTTGAATTGTGTACGGTTACATAAACAATTGTTCAGAACGATGAACTTAAGTCCCCCATTCAGAGCATAGTTGTGAAAGGGATTTGTATGCGATTAAGAAGTTATAGACCGTGATTTGTTTTGTTAAATTAAACATTATTTAAATGTAATTATTTTTAATGAAACGTGTGAATAGGGATTTACTTTCGTGGAAAATCGATAGACTTCTCACCTATCAATACCATTTGCATCATATGAGTTCTAAACTCGAAATGCAGTTGTTTAGTAAATTGATATTATCTAATTAATCATAAATCCAAGTAATGTTTTTAGAAAATATTTTTTATTCTTATTTAAATATTTCACTCCAATTTTTTATGTGACGAAATGATAAAAACAAAAATGAAAACTGAACAATGGCATTTGATTACCACCACATGATTAACAATATCCCTCAACAAAAAAGAAATGAAAAGGAGAAAAAGGTTTACCTCCTCAACAATGATCACTCTCAAAGACAATATGCTCAACTCTAATTAATCAAATTCAAACACAGACATATCTTCTCCAACTTCAATGTGCAATGAAATGAAATGAAAAGCGCAATCACAAACTAATAAATATTGTCCTTTTTTCTTTTTTCCATCATGTCTGAGAATCCATGGCCAAAATGGTGCTGAGATTCATGGGATTCATGTATTCGAGAGGGCCAGTGAGAATTTGCTGGACAATGATTCTGTTGGCTCTCTCAGAAGGGTGGAATCCATCCCAAAATGCATACAAATCTCTGTTGGGACAAAGATTCGACAGTGGCGTGCACAGCCCTATCCCATTGTAAGGCCCTTGCCCACAGCATGCCACCTTCGACGTCACGAACCCTGCCCATAAACAAAAACGTCCAATCAGTGATCTCAAATCCCCATACTCATGACATAAACTAAAAAGCTCGATAAAGTTAGTGAAGACGGTTTCCCAGTAGTGTACGCACCGAATGCTTGAGGGTTGTTGATGAAGTCGTAGTGCGTGAGCTGCGTGTTGGCAGCGATGAAGATGTTGCTCCCGAGCTCAGAGTTGAGAGCCAGCAGCATTTCCGTGAGCTGAGGGTTGAACAGTCCCGCCGCCCGCTGGAGTTCCGGCGAGCACTCCCCGTTCCTGCTGCGCTGGGCCAGCTCAGCCGGCACGCATCCTATTGGGCCCGTGCCGGTCACGAGCACCCGCTGGGCGCCGAGGTCGTGGAGCGTCTGCGGTCAGTCAACGAAGAAAAGTCAACTATTTATTTATTCCGTCGTTATTTTGCATTTTTTTTAGTGATATATATCGAGCTCGAGCTGGAGCTTACCATAAGAACTTTTTTATACTCGGAGATGACGAAAGGAACGTAATTTTGAAGAGAATATTGGCGAGATCGAGCCGAAAATGGGACCAAATAATAGTTGTTGACGAAATCATTGCCTCCCAAAGTGATCAAAACCAAAGCTTGGTTCACCAGCCTTTGGGTCTCTTGGGGTCCGATGATTCGACTCACTCTTTGTTGATATTGCTGAAAATATTGCAGCTGTTGCCCTATTCTTATTATATTCACCTGCACAATTTCATCAATTTAACTTTTTTATACATTTATCCATACATTAAGATCGAACTTTTCCATGTTTAATTTAATATTGTAACTTAATTTAAAAAGAAATACTACTTTATTGAGATTTTTTTACACGTTATAAAACTAGCTAGATACTAGTCGATGAAGCCTGATATTTAGGCATTCAAAGAAGGGATAAGGAATATTAAAGTAGTACTTAATCGGTAAATTTAATTATTTATTTAATATTTTAGATATATGAATATTAATAATAAATAAATAATAAGAGTATATATTTTTAACTTTCTTTGATATGTTGCTTAGGTGCTAAACAATTCGAAACATTTAATAGAATTGATTTTATGATTTTTGAGGTTAGGTATGAGCGGCTCACCAATATCACTGTGGTATTGATAATCTTACTGAATTTAATGAGATGCCCTTTATTTCTGCATTAAATACCATTGTTTTCTTTTTTTTTTTAATTAAATGTAATTTTAAATATATTTTCTGACCTACCAACATTATTGCACCTGTAAAAGTTAGTTTGATTGTACTGTATTTACACATTTTTTCTATATATAACACCCCTATAAATAAATAAATATATTTATATATCGAACCTATATATAGATTTATATTAATTATTGCAACATTAGTAAATTACATGTACTTCTACTTTTCAAACTAGTTTCTAAAAATAATATTTCAATTCCCACTTAGGAAATGCTTCATCCATAAAAACAGAAAAATCAAGTCATAGGCTCACATGGTTTTCCAAATATATCTCCTACTCTCCTAAAAGAGAAAACGAAACCCTAATTTATATATAGTATCTTGACATGAAAATTCAATGCCCATCTCAAAACTAAATACTTACTATTTACTAATCAAGAATGTGCATATAATTAATTAACTTATCAAAAACCAAAAACGCAAAATACCCGATAAACCTAACTTAACAGTTTGATAGTATGACCGAGCTAGCTCACGAGTCGAATAAATATAGTAAAAGACAAGCATGAACACGTGTAAATGTACTTACGAACTGAACTCCGGTGTCGTTGAGGATTCCGACACCCGCGGAAGCGAAGTTGGCGCCGTTGAGGAGTCTGGGTCCGGCCAAGGCCGGGCTCAAGTATGGCAGAGGAGATTCACTCTGACCAATGTTCTGACCTGGACCAACCACATTTCCATAACTCAGTATTTCAATTCATCAATACACACGAAACGAAGTGTCTAGCTAGAAAAGAGAGAAGGAGACTGAACTGATAAGGTCGGGGATGTTGAAGCCATTGGAGAAGCGGCCGGTGGGGCGGCGGCCGGGGTAGTCAATGCCGTAGGGGGGAGCGTCGGCGCGGGCGGTGGTGGCGAGGTAGTTGTTGTTGCCAACGTCGACGAGGGAGTCGCCGAAGACGAAGAAGGCCCGGGCATCGACGCGGGTGGAAGCGAGCAATGCGGAGAGGAGGAGGGCGAGATGGAGTTGGAAGGCCGCCATGATCGATGACGAAGAAATGAGTATCGTAGAAGATAGTGGGGGAGTGTGGGGATTTTAAATAGAGAGCATGGCAATGGCAGTGGCAGTGGCAGTGGCGATGTGAGAGAGAGAGAGAGAGAGACAAGTGGGAGGAAGGGGTAGGTCGAGTGCATTGAATTGGACAGTTGGTGTGGCTGCTCAGCCTCAGATTAATGTTCAATTATGAATCATAAGGCTATGGGAATGGGAGAAACCTAGAATTAAGTTACCATATGTAATAAAATCTTGCTTTATATGAGGTTGTTGCCTTGCCCGTTATCTTCTTATCCTTCTTTAATTCATTCATACATCCATCGAGGGAAGATCTTAGGTTAGGTACGCCTAAACGATTTAGGCGGGTTTTATCCATTAACCCAAACTCAAACCCATATAATATACCCTAATTGGGATTAATAAATCCTATTTGGGATGGGTCAACCCATTTAGGTAGGATAAAACCCGCCTAAACCGTTTAGGCCTGCCTAACGCAAGTTTTTGCCATCGATCATAGATCGATCTTACCACTGAATAAATTTTTTTATAGTTAAACTATTGGATAAAAGATTTAAGTAAATTAAAGTTGTAGATCGTATTACTCGAGCCTTCACGATCATTCTAAAAAATATTGTAGTAGGAGCTGATTTTGCAAATAATCTAACAGCCTTAATTTCCACTTGAATTAATTAAAGATTTTTTTAAAAAAACAAAATTATGAGATTAAATTAATTGTCGGATTTCAGAAAGGTGTTTCATTTAATAATTTCATTTAAAGCAGATTACTTTGATGATGTTCTTTCTTCAAATTATACATACAAATTAAATGCAATAACTTTTCATTTTAGAATTCTTGAGTTTGGACTAAATTGATAATTAATTAAGAGAAATCAATAATACTAGTTCCATCTAATTTATATGATTTTGTGAACCTCGTACATAAATTAAGAATTATCTTTAAAAAAATATATGTAAAACAAATGTTTAATATATTGATCTCATTCCATAAAAATATGAAATCTGATATATTTTGTAAAGCATATTTAATCCATCTCTTCTTTTAACCAGACCGCATTAAATATTCCCATTCACCTACATTTTGACTACTTAATTATTAAGTATTTCTCATTTTTTGGAGACCACTTAATTAATAATACACTCAATGCAAAATACTACAAGAATTAAAAAATAATGCCAATATGAAAAGGTAAAAATTTATTCCCTCGGGTAATAGTGAAAGTACCCTATCTATAATCGAGAAGACTTCTGGGGATATGTGAATGTATAAGTATAAATTAATATATTATTATTAGAAAAAAACTTATATGAAACTATTAGGAGATTCGTTAGAAATTTTCTTATCATATTTTGTTTTGGTGAGTCAAAATATAAGAGCTACCTTAGTGAGTCTCTAGATTAATTAGTTCTAGTTTTGGTTTCAAAATGTAAAGTCCTGTAAGGTCTTACTTATCGATTTGTAAGCTGAAGCTGAATCAAATAGAGACTGGAGAATCAAACTGGGATGCACTAAAGACTCAAACAGACTGGAGCTCGGTATGGAAATGACCAGTCTGGGTCTTAAAAGAAACTGACAAGTTTGGAACTACAAAGTGGAACTGACCAGTCTAAGACTCACCAGTCCAGGATACCAAACTAAACAATATGGGGACCAAGCTTATACTGAATAATGACGTCAACCAGCATGGACTTGCTAGTATGATGATATCAGTATGGAATCCTAGTTACGGTCCCGAAGCATAGAGACAAGAAGAATGATCTGAGGAATGGTACTGACAAGTACATACTTTAAGCGTTGGAGATTCCTTAAAGTCTTCAAGCCCAATACTTCAGTCTTGATTCCTCGGGCTAACCAGTCCAAAATTCCTCAAACTAGCATACTGCCGTTTTGACAGAATGGCGAACAGTTACTGTTGTGGTCAGAAAAAGCGGGAAAAGTACTGTACCTTTCTGGAAAAGCACAAAAAGGTAGAGTGAATAGAAACTTTCGATTGGACAACATAAAGGCTACAGAGATTTAAATCTCCCTCCTTCGTCTATAAATAGTCGATGATCACGAGAGATTCATACCAACCGAAACTGCTATTAACGAACAAGCTGAAACGCTGCTAAAATCTTAACTCAACGTTAAAGACTTTCAAAGCTATTCCATGTGTCATTGTTGTGAACACGATACTCATAACATTTTGTTCTTGAGTTATTCTTTGGTTATCTTTCCCTCCAGAAAGATTACAACAGTCAAGTACATCTGGTACTTTGACTCTTACGGGCGTACTTGTCACCAAGCTGATAGTTCAAGGGTGAACTCTAAATACCCTATTCCGGTGACAAGGAGGCCACGTGGTGTGCCCATACTACGAGAAGCTGCGAAGTGAAGGACGAGCAAATGACTAGGCGAGTGAGCTTGTGGATGAAAGACAAAACAACGATAGATCGTAGGACCACCTTATAGATCCGACACTTAGTGGATTTCTAGACTTTTGTCTGAACAGTGGACGTATGACCTTTTGGTATCCGAACCACTATAATCATTTGTCTTTTATTATTTTCAATTTATCAGTTTACTTATCTTAAAACTCAACACTCAAGTGTTACAGTATAAAATTAAAACTGACTTTAAGACTATCCGGACTCAAGTACCAAATTGAGATTTTGATCTAACGATCAAATACATCATTAATAATATATTTAGTCTTTATTTAATAAATAATACTCCCTCCGTCCCGATTATTTGGTCCATGATTCCTTTTTGGGGTGTCCCATTTATATGGTCCATTATTTAAATTGAGTATTGTTTTTTGCATGTGTCTACAAATTTACCCTTATAAATTGAACATAATTAATAGAGTTATTATTAATAGTAATTGCTAAATAAGGGTAATTCAAAAAATTTGTTCAAATATTTAATATATTCATAAATGAGTTTTGACATTCGTGCAAGTTAAAACAGGACCAAATAAATGGGACGGAGGAACTATATAATTTTTTTTTTATAGTATGAAGCTTATAATATTCATCTAACACAATTTTTAAGAGAGGACGTCACTCACGAGGCCAACTTACGTAAAAATCATATCATATAATCGGAACATAAAGAACTTATGCCCAAATATAATTATAAATTTCAAATTCATCCATCCTAAAAAAAAAAAAGTAAAATGTGAAACAAGCCATTAATCTTCATTCTAGAACTCGAATTTATATATCGGAACGGTGATGCTCATAAAATTAGGTAATAACTCAATATCAAATTAATTAATACAGCTCGTTTCAGAATAAAACAAGACACTTATGTTTATTTTGGAATCGATGTCATGTTTAATAATTAATTGTGTACACCAAATATTATTAATGCACTCAATCTAATTAGTTGAGCTCATCAAATTAAAGAACCTAACATGATAAATTTACTCCTGTTAATAAAGTATCCAAAATTAACTCGTTAAAGTGGCATGCATGGACCAACTTGTAATGGACTAACACAGTATCGAAGTCAATCCAGTTACAACACTAGGTGCTCCCAAAAGTGATTTGTGATATGAATCGTTCTGCGCTGCACTTGAGAGGGTGTGTGATGTATCAAATTTTAATTAGTAAAGTGACGCGTATACCTATTTATAATAATATAATCTCTTCCTCTCTTTAAATATAATACATTAATTTAAATTTCACTCCACTCAAATATTTCCATTAAAACTCAAATCCATAACCTACTGAATACAGACAAAATACTTAAACTACTTGTATCCGAACTAGCTAGGACTAACATCACTCTCTTAACAAACTGTTTTTATAAGAGTGATCACTCACTTTTAGCCATGAATTATATGTGGGGTCGTCGTTGACGATGGATGAGTTATGAGAATTTTTTAAACTAGAAATAAATAATCAACCAATTAATTGTCTCTATGTCTTGAATTTAAATAAAGAAAAAAAGAAAAAAACATGTGCGTGCCGAGTTGTTTTGGCGATAAATTGCTATGATTTTTTGCAAATTGTCATAGATATAATGATGTTAGTGTTCATTTTAACGAGCCCAATGTAGTATACACACATAGAAGTGGTGGGAACTATTCAAATTTAATTTAAGTTAACCTGCCTATTTTGGTTTATCTAAACCCCATAATTGTGATTTGATTGTAACTATGGAGATTATAATGTTACTGTTTTCATGCTAGACATGTATATGTCTGTGATCATAATTATTTTGTCCAAACAATGACGTTTATGTCGGCTTAATTCTTGCTATTTGAATTTATATATTGCACACTACAACCCTAATGTAAATATCGAAGATAGTAAAACTCTTGACTGAATTTTTCTATATAAAAAAAAAGGTTTTTGAATGATAGGAAGACTCCCAAAGAGAATATTTTTATTACTGAGTTTGCATTCTATGTCTACTCATTAAGTTATATATGTGAATATGTGATCGGGCCGATCTTGAGGTCGTGCGGGAAGTGTGCCGCACCAGATCTTCCATTTTAAGGGACACCATTTAAAAAAATCATATGATAGTACTATTATACATTTATACTATTAATTTCTTTTAATATAAATTCAAAAAATAATATAAAATTAAAATATTTAACATTTAGCAAATCTAAAAATATTAACAAAGAAATTAAATTTTTAAATATATATATATATTATTATATTTATTGATGTTTTTATTTATGAATTGAAATACATTTAAATAAATTCACACACTTAAATGTTCAAAAAAAAAAAATTAAACTCATGAACATTTGGTCATATGTAAGGTGTTTTCACCACACACCCGAACAATGAACTGGTATCTAGAGCTGGCAATTCGTGCGTGTTGGGTCGTTATCGTGTCGACCCATTAAGAACACTAGATTTCGTGTCGTGTTCGTGTTGTGTTCGTGTCGGATCGTGTTACATGATAATATATCGTGTTATCCAATAATTATATCGTGTTCGTGTCGTGTCGTGTCGTGTTCGTGTTACCCATTATTTATTTCTTAAAAGATTCTCGTGTTCGTGTCGTGTTCGTGTTGTGTTCGTGTCAGATTCATGTCAATATCGTGTTAACAGGTAATTATCGTTTCGTGTTAACAGGTAATTATCGTTTAAACTTGTAATTTTCGGGTTCTTAACAGGTAATTATCGTGTTCGTGTTCGTGTCGTGTTTTGTCGTGTTCGTGTCGTGTCGAATCGTGTCGTGTTTAACCCCATTATTATCGTGCGGGTTCGTGTCGTGCTATCGTGTCGTGTCAGAAATTTTATTTATTGATTATAGAATTAAAATATATGGACATCATTTATTTCGTTTGCTTACGGTCCCAAAATTACAGAGCCGGCCATATACGTGATATATTATTATTCATGATGAAAAATACTATAAAAAAAGATTACAAAGTTGCAGAGTTTACAGAAAACACATGCCCTTCCCTCTTGTTTTCCCTTTAGATAATGTAACCTCACACAATGACTGATAATAAATATACAGCTCATTAATATGTCACTTATTTTGTCATGTGGTATTTACATATCAAATATCCAAGTAAAAATTCAATCAACCATAAAATTAATAAGTAATTTTAGAAATATATATTGTAAAGTGGAGAGTTTTCAATATTTTTTGTTATTTTTATTTTTGTAGTTTGATGATCTGTAGCTAGTAATAATGAGCAGAGATTATAGTTGAAGCCATGAAGGACCATTCATTATACTTTACGCGTTAAAGCTGTGCAGGCCTTTCGGTCTCACCCCCCAAAATAAATATAAATATGTGCATATACAGAGAGCATGGTTTTGATGTTAAAATCGAGTGTACTGGTAAAAATATTTTATCTATGAGATCATCGGTTCGAATTTTTCTAAGAACATCTAAATATGAGAATTTAAATTAATGCATTACCATTAAAAAAAACAATCTATTAAAAAATTTAAAACAATCCATAATATATGTCTTGAGATTTCCATAACCAAACAGCGCTAAACCCTAATTTTAATAGTTAGATATCTTCAAAGAAATAATCTTTTATTTTTTTCATTATCAGGGCTTTTATTAATATCAATTGTTATGAAAATGTGTGCAATTCCTAATTATTTGGTTCAGATTACTATTTTGGGATGTCACATTTATATGGTCTCAATATTATTTTTTTTCATGTGTTTATAAATTTAGCCTTATAAATTACAAACAATTAATAGGGTTATTATTAATAGTTATTGCTAAATAAGAATAATTCAGAAAACTTGTTCAAATATTTAATATATTCATAAATGAGTTCGTGCAAGCTAAAACAAGACTAAATAATTGGGACATAAGGAGTATAGTTATGTGAAGAATTAATAGATTTGTGAACTTCTTTTGAAATTGACTATTCATAGCCACGGATGTTTAGGGGTGGCAAATGGGTCGGGTTCGGGTTGGCGGGTCGGGTTGTGACCTGCTAATAACAAGCAACACGCCAACCCGAACCCGACCCGTATATTTTCGCGGGTCAGAAATCTCAACCCTAACCCGACCTGTTTATTTTCGTGTCGACCCGAAACTGACCCGAAATGACCTGTTTAATTTTTTTTAAAAATAAAAAAATGTATTAATTAATTTAAAAATTAATAAATTGTGTTAATTATTTTATAAATTATAAAATTGTGTTAACTATTTAAAAATTTTGATTTTAGGCTATATTTTAATTATTAAATTTTTATTTAATTATATTTTATAGATAATAATAATAATAATTAATATTATTGGTGGGTCAAATGGGTTCGCGGGTCAACCCGAGATTGACCCGAACCCAACCCGAAAATTAAATGGGTTGGACGGGTTGACCCGAAACTGACCCAAAAATTAAATGGGTTGACCCAACCCGTTTTTTTCGTGTTAGGTTCGTGTCGGGTTGTCGTGTCGGGTTGAAGATTGCCGCCCCTAGTTTTACAAGCATACATAATTGCTACAAATGAATGGACCAATATTTTTAGATACATTCCACTAATTTCCTCAATTTAAATATAAAGTTACAGGTGTTGAAATGTAGTCTCAATAATTTGTTCGAAAAAAAGCTGGCCTCATATGGTTTTCGCTTCGAATGTTTGTCTTAAGGGGTTTGTCATTGAGTGATAGTTGTACGTGATGAGTTTTGTATACTGAAAGCATTTATTATAATGAGAATACAACGGTTTATTTCTCCTATCTGTTAACAATCTTACATGTATGAACAATGGTATCCTCTTGTCTCATCGATAGGGACGATCATACGGCGTGTTGTAGATCGCAGAAGACAGTATGATCACTTGACCTAGTGAGACATAAACCTGATCACAGCCGAGACAGCGTATGAGGATACGTCTGTCCGGATGGCTGCGGCATTGTCGGAATAAGTAGTCTGTCTTGGTTACTTGACATGCCGGTACGCAGAGGTGGCGTATTGATGGACCGCAGTGAGATATATTCGTCTGTCTGACATCAGCGAATATAAGATCTCGTTATATTGATTGAGTCCAAACCCTAACGAAGGTTCAGGGGTTTGCACGGGTTGACTGTTGCTTTGACTTGCCATGGTGGAGAGCCTAAGTAACGTGCTCGTATATCCGCGTCTTGGGTAATAGTAGTTCGTGTAGTACCGCCTGAGACTGGGTTTAGGTAACCATATCCGAGTAATAGGATGGGGACATTCCCTGAGGAGCTCAATAACATTCATCGTGTCAAAGCCCTGCATGCTGATTAAGTTCAGGCACGAGTGATAAGGATTGAGTGGTACTACTCAGGAATAATAAGATATTAATTAATTGTAGTTAGAGCTTGTCAGAGGCTCCGATTAATTAATGGATGTCCGGTAACCTTAAATATGGGGATTCTCAATTAATGCGGCCCGTTCTCATAACGTGGTAATAAAGGGGTAGGTCAGTATTAATTCTGTGGTGAAAAAGAATTAATATTAATTAATTAATTGTGTCCTGGGTTGTGGACATGAGAATTAATTAATTTATAGGCCCACTTTATTATTTGCATTAGGTCCGAGGTCTGGCCCAAATAAATATGCTGAATTGAGCCCAGGAGCCCATTAGGGATAAAACCCTAGGTCTATAAATAGACAGCTCTCTCTCATAAGTCATAACAGAGTTGAAAAACCCTAAACCAAAGAGAGAGAGAGAGGGGCGCCATTTTCAAGAGAAAGAGGAGGAGAATTTCGATTCTGGTCCTGCTCAAGCCACAGATCTACGTAGTCCTCACCAGTAGTAGATCTGAACAGCATTGGGACACAGCCCTGAAGATCTGATCTGGAGAACAAGATTTTCTTTTCTTCTTCTTTGTTATTTTAGATTTTATCTTAGAAATTAGATATCTAATTTCTGATTCCGCAGATTAAATCGGATTGCGTGGTTGAATTCAAGTTGGAAATTCAAAACGCAAAAGATCGGTTCAGACTCGACGGAATAACGGTAATTCCTCAATCCACAATTCTTGTAATTAAATTCATAGGAGCATGCTAGGGTTTATCTTGTATTTAATTATGCACAATACCTATAAATCGATCCGGTTCAAATTGGTTTTCGTTATTCGGTTCATGGGAAAACCCTACAGTATGCAGGGGCGGCACTACGTGGAGGCTCATGGGGTCGGCCGCCCCCACGGCATTTCGATTTATATATATATATATATATATATATGTATTTTTTTAAAAAAAAATTATATAGTATCTGATCCACAAAATTATGATCGAGTCCCCATAATTATTCGAGTTCTACATCCGCCTCTGGTACGTAGTTGCTGAGCTTACATAATTATCTTATATAAAAACTGATTATAATAATCTCGTAGATTCGCAGGCTTGAAATTGCGACATTGATCTTTATCACATTGAGAGGATCTAACTCTAAAAATACTCGTATTAATCAACTTAGAATAGAGAGTGAACAAACTATTATAAACTTTTATGTCTTAGTAGATGGGGTGGGCGAATTGGGGTTGCTTTATTATAAATGACAGCCGTCATTTAGGTTGGAGAATTAATAATATAAAAAAAAGGGTTGTATGGTGAAGAAATATTAGAAATTTCAGAGTGATTGATGGGGAAATTGCAAGAGTTGGTAGCTAAAAAGGCATGTGATGAACATAAATGAAACTCAATGATTTTACAACTACTCACACACATCGTCTCTCCTCTCTAACTTTATTGCATACAACTTGCTTCATGTGGGATGTGACCTTGCAATAAAATTTACTAAATTCAATTTTTTTAAAAAAATAATAATAATTTTAAACTTTTTCAACCCAAAAATGTCATAGGTGAATACTGTGGGCATGCTTCATCACTTTTGAATAAATTATAGTAAATGTGGTATTTAATATCACATGTGTATCGATAGGTTAAGTTTATTATAAATAATTAAATAACCGTAATTTTAAAAAATAGTTTGTACTACAATTTTATATATACTTATTAAAAATTTATTACTACTAAACATATAAATTATTTGGCAAAAACTTGTGTTAGGCAGGCCTAAACGGTTTAGGCGGGTTTTATCCTACCCAAATGGGTTGACCCATCCCAAATAGGGTTTATTAATCCCAATTAGGGTATATTATATGGGTTTAGGCTTGGGTTAATGGATAAAACCCGCCTAAATCGTTTAGGCCTGCCTAACCCAAGACCTTCCCAAATTATTTTAGTTGATATTATGCCAAACTAGCGTCAGTTTTAAAATAAACAATATTTTATTAAATAAATAAGGATAAATGCTATTTTAACCTATGAAGATATTTTACAACAAGCATGTTAAAAAACTAAAATAATATTTATAAATATTTTAATCATTGTAATAATAATTTTTAATTAAAAAAAACTTGTGTTAGTTGTGTATAAATAGTACAATACTTACCATATTCCATATCCATTATCAATTACTTAAGATATTATACGAATATTTTTGGGATTTTTTTTTACAATTTTTTTATACAGGTCTTGTTTTTAAATATATGCATAAATTTGCGAAAATAAATTGTAGCTCATCAGAAACTCTATATTTCATATTTACAAAATTATATTTTTAGTCATCATCATCAAAGCTCTTTTTAGTGAAAAACTATCGCATTTTAATAACATAAATATTTTTAATCATAAATGATACTTTTATTCATCGAGAACTGTATTACATGATATGTATAGAAGTATAATTCTTTTCCTCATAAACAATACATTTTTATTAATATATTCTCTACCGAGTTTTTTTTTTTTTTTTTTTTTTGAGATGTTCTCTACCGAGTTGGATCAATGTAAATAGATCAAGTTGTAATTTATTATATAATATAATATGATTTTGTTTTATTTTAGATATGTGACCGTTTGTAATACATTTGAAGATAAATTAATTTGTAAAGATAAAATAGGATGGTATTAAATATTCGCTTTTGAAAAGTTGAGCTTTTTTGGATTTGAAATGTGCAGAGGTAGTTGTATTGAAGGAGAGTTTTCGCACGTGTAATTGCTTGTGAATTTAATAAATAAGAAGTCTTTTTATTTTGACTTTGGTTTCCTCAGTTGTAGCCTAAAAATTACACACATATATATGTATATAAAGAAAGTTTATTAAATATATACAATAAATAAATTCGTAAGAGTTACTGGTTTTGGCGATTTGGTTGGTTGAAATTTGTTTATTTGTCTGAATTTGAAAAAACATATTTCCATGCAAGTAACCCTTGGAACCAATAATAACATTTTTCAGTTTAATTGAATATCGATTGTTGTTTTTTTTTAAAAAAAAAAAGAAAGAAAAGATTGATTGTTAGTTAGAAAAATATTCTCTTAGTATAAATTAACTTAAGTTTTTTATATTTTAATCACAGTAAAATGATTGTTAAGAGCAAAAGTTAGGTTCCCTCGTAATTTAATGTTTTGATATGTCAAAACCCATTTTAGTTAGTTTTTCAGTTTTTAGAGTTCTAAAACAGTAATCCTTGTATAGGATCAATTGAATTTTAATAGAACTAGGATGAAGACCGAGCATAGGAGGTGCTCGAGAACTGAAGAACTGCACGCCTTGAAACTTGATTTCCATCAAATATAGCCTTGACCAAAACTGAGTTAGGGTACTCAGTATAGGGTTTTCCATACTGACCAGGAGAAGTCAGTATGAGGGCGTTTTCCATATTGACTCTAGGCAGTCACTATGAGGGTCAACCATATTGACTATTGGAGGTCAGTATGAGGGCTAGCTATACTGACCTTGGTAAGTCAGTATAAGAGCCTCTACCTTAAAAGCACGAGCTATTCGAAGACATCGAAGCTCGGTCAGACTTCGGCATATTCATGCCCAAGTAAAAGTTAGTATGAGGATATCCAAACTTGGATTCCTCATAACTGAAACTTAGTTTGACACAAAGTTAGTGTATAGTACACTGACATAGCAGAGCAGGCCTACGGCATGGGCTACGATTCGACAACATATTCCATGAGTCTAACGACTGGATTTATGTGTCTAACAGATAGAAATTCGAAATACCGGAGAAAGTCCTCTGTAAATAGGACTGCACATCAACCTTAAACGGTTACGAATTTGAATGATTCTATTTCTAAGAAGAGCGCTCTGCTAAGCCATCTCTCTGCTAAAATTCTCTGAGTTTCCGTGTTTCTTTACACGAGACTTGAGTCTCTGACTCAATTTATTACTCCGTGCTACTCTCTCTTAGCACGAGGTTGAAGCTTTTCTTTGGTGAATATATCTTTACAAGATATATTCATAGCAGTCAGTCTCCAACTTTGGGATATTGATTCTCACAGGCGTATGCCAACAAACTGAGATCCGGGAAGAACAACAAACGCCCAACCACTAGGAAGAAGGCTGCGAGGTGTCGTCCTCATGACTTCAACCTGAAGACTAAGCCTATAAAGAGTTCCTAGGCGAGTGACCACAGCTGACCGAAGGACAGAGGCGCCGACGGACTGTGTATAGATCGTAAGGAGGATTGTACTTAGTTAGTGAATTATCCGGACCTTGGGTCTAAAGAGTGGATGTAGGATATTTAGATCCGAACCACTATAAATATTGTGTGTTCTTTACTGCTTTATTTATATCTCTGTCTTGTTTAGTTTCGCAAACCGACTTTTGAAACCTTCAATACTTGTCCAAGTATTGAAGTGTATATTCTGTGAAACTTACCTAACAACGGCAGATCTAAGCTTAAGTCTTCTTATACACTAAACTGAGTTATATTTGTTTTTCTGAACAAGTGCAAGTGTATTATCGTTGCTTCCGCTGCATATACAAACCTTCCGCTGTACATATGTGTACTCTAATTTTGGGATCAACAATGATAATTTAGTTCTACAGAAATATTTTTTTGGTTTCAGTTGTTCAAATCTCTAAAATTAATTACTTTATGTTTCTAATATAATTTGAACACATAATATACTAGATACAAATAACAGATTTTAACTAAGTTTGGGGATAGTAAAATTAATCCTTGTTACCTTCACAAGTAATTACATGTCCGAACTCTCTACTTCAATACAACTACTCTGCAATTTCCAATTTGGAGCGCAGTGGTAAAAATTTCTTACTCATGATGACATTCATAATTTTTTAGTTATGAGGTTTAGTTTATTTTGAGATATATGAGTTTAAAATATATAATTACATGGATAGAGATTACATAAAAAATTTAACCTTTAATTCAAATTAAGTAATGCGCTCATTTTTATGGCTTTGCCATAGACATAGTAGTTTACACAAATGATTGTCCTGGTTTATTTAAATCGCTCGGAGTTTTATCTTTTACATAAAATTGTAGTTTATTATTAAGTTGAATTTTATGATATATTATTAATAATTTAAAATCTTAAGTTTATAAGATTTATCTATTCTTGACGAGTTTTATAATGAAAATTATTTTTAATATATATTATTTTTAAAAATATTGTTGTACAAACTTGAGTGTTTATAAAGAAATAATTCAAAAATGAGAAACAAATGAAAAAGGGAAAGAGTTCCGTTGCCGGGAATCGAACCCGGGTCTCCTGGGTGAAAGCCAGATATCCTAACCGCTGGACGACAACGGAGTTGATTGAAAGCTAATTGGTCTAAATAGTAATTGTTGATTAATATTTTATTTAAACTATTGATTCCAAATTAATGTCGATCGAGTTCTCGGGTTAAATTGCATTTCCTTTTTGGTTTGTTATTTAAACTAATTTAATAGTAAGATCGTCACTCTTTAAAAAAAATATATAGAAAGGAGCATCCAGCATTACTTAAAAAAAAAATCATGATGGATGGTCCTAATCAAAATATTTCATCTAGAATGAGTAGAGGGGTGATATAGGAAGGCTAGTCTGGTTCTCTTGTAATCATTGTATTTCAAAACTCCCAAATTGTCTGCACTTACTCTGTTGATTGGAGCATTAAATCATTACAATTATTAGACGAATAGTAATTGTGTTTGCATTGATCAAATATATTTTACTTCCAAAAATTCCGAAGAAAAGCAACAGAAAAATGAGGATTGAAATGCAAATGTGGAAGAAAAACAAGTGATTTATAGATGTTCTGATTCTCACTTTTTTTTCTACTTACTTCAATCTCTATTTCTATTGCAGAGGATCCTCAGAAAAACATAAACAATGGTTGCATACCTTGATTTACGATTGTATGAATAGCAACTGAGACAGCTATCCAAAATCTCATTTCTCACCTTAAAACTAAAAGAAAGATGTCTACCCTTGGTCCAAAATCGCATATCAAGAAGATAAAGTTTGAGTTCGCTGATGGACTTTAGTCTGCTATCATAGGATAAAATGTCAGAAGACATACTCACGAATTCAGGTAGTCCTCCCAACCACCCTTTTCCAGCTTATCATCCTTCACCAAAACTTCGTCTCGTCTATCTTCTTGGTATTGGGCCATTCTACAAACATGGAATGAGACGTTCTATTAGTAACCGATGGATATGTAATCTGGGGAACATAATGGTTGTGGAGAGACAAGATAGGCCAACCTTGCTTGCAAATCCATGTCACTGATTCCTAATAACCTTACTGCTAACAGACCAGCATTGGTTGCGTTATTTATTGCAACTGTGGCCACTGGGACTCCCCTAGGCATCTGAAACAAAAAAAAAAAAACATAGTGAATGATTTTGAAGATTAGTTGAGAGTTGAATTAGCCATTTCCCTGTAAAGCAGAAACTGATGCTTCAGATAATATACAGAAGCATGATTTATTTTGCAAGAAACAACTAAACTAAAGCCTACTTCTATATCTGTGTTTTCTTATTAGGGTATTTGGATCCTAACCTCATTATATATCTTTTAGGTTCTTAGCAAAGTAGTAGACCGATAGCCAATAGGTAAGTAAAAACACGCAGAGACTAGTACCTGGACAATAGACAAGAGGGAGTCAAGTCCATCTAATGTAGATGCACGGACGGGAACACCAATTACCGGCAAGGGGGTCAATGCAGCTACCATGCCTAATAAAGAAAATGTGGTCACAGAGTGTGTTCCCTAGTAGATATGATAAAATAAACAAGCATGCCAATCTCAAACGCAGACATACCTGGCAAGTGAGCAGCACCTCCAGCACCTGCAATAATAACCTGGATACCACGCTCCCGAGCAGATGAAGCATAGGAAAACATCATTTCAGGGGTCCGGTGAGCTGAGACTATTCTTACCTGTGAAATCCATAAATTACTCGAAGCAATACCAGAAGACACATAAAAGAGACCAAGAAAAAAAAATATTAAGAAATTCACCTCCGCTGGTACATTAAACTCTCTTAAAATCTTTGCAGCATCCTTCATGACAGGAAGGTCAGAGTCAGAGCCCATTATAATGCCAACACGAGGAGCAACTGCAGTAGAAAGGATTGCCAGTTATACCCAAAAATCATTCAAAGGAAAGATTCACCTAATCAAATACACAAAACCAAGGCAACAACGAATTTAGGATCTCCACTAGTTTACATCTGCCGCCATGATTTGCCCTATTTTCCCAACAAAAAAAGATGAAACATATGAACAAAGCCAGCTTACTTCTGCTAGGTATATTCGGGACTATAAAGACAAGAGAAGGCCCGAGTCTAGCCCAAAATTCATTTCAAACTGGCCCCAGCAAATAAAGTTTGTTAAGAGCATATCACAAGAAAAATGTTACTACCAAATCTATGACATATTCCATTCCAAAATGAAAGATCAAGCAAACATCCTCTTGCTCTCCACAAGAACCAGATCAACAGCAAACAGCTAACAGCCAAAACATATAATGGACCCCTGGACGGTCATGGACAAAGTCGTAACAAGAAGGAAATTTGTTTCATCTCATAACAAAAGTGGCCAACAGAACTTCAATTTCAGAAAAAATACGTGTATATAGATCAACAATCATCCAAATGGGATTTTACTCGTTGTCCATCAATACCGTACACGTGAGATATGCCACATACAATCACTCAGAGAACAAGTATACAGTTAGAGAAAGGAAATGACCTGTAGGCTGATCATCTTTCATTTCTTCTGCAAGCATGGCTTGCAATCGTGCTTCAAGAATGCCCATAGAAGAGCCAACAAGAGTGATGTGGCCCATCTTTCTTTGCTTTTTCATCTCTAAAATGGTAAAATAATCGCTGTTATTTATGTACGGGGAAATAACACAAATATGATATGTGCAAAACTGACAACAAAGATAACCAACCTGGTTTATCATACCAGTGGACTGTGGCACCAGGAATCTGCAATGCCCTTCCTATAAGTTGATTAGCAAGAAGGAAGCCAGGTTCTCCCTGTATCCAAATTTGTTAAGCACGATACATGGAGGCACGGAAGACTAATAATGTAGTTGTTTTATACACCAACATAGTATGTCGATTCCTCATGGTCCATATTAGTTTTTCATCAAAAAACTTATATCTATTATCAGAGACATTTTTTCGGCTATTAAGTAAATATTTCGTATATGGCCTCAAAGGTAATCTTTTGGCTTGTATTAAGCAGGCTGAGATAACTATAAATACATTTTAAGCAAAAGCAGAATTACTTCATCTTCACCAAGTATATTATACATAATTGCAGCTGGTGTCTTCATCGATGGATCACCAAGTGGAAGTCCAACAACAGCTCTCAAGTGCTGCTCAAACTGAGAAGTATAACAACCCTCAATGGTATGGTGTCCACTATTGTGAGGTCTAGGGGCCACTTCGTTCAGCAAGACCTGTGAAACAAAGAATAAGTACAAACAAAATGATACAGAACGGAAAAAGAAACTTGCTATCTAGATGTTAGCATGAAGACAAGTTTCTGGTGCAAACTAGACATCAGTGTACAACCTGATTATCGGCTGTCAAAAACAACTCAACAGCAAAAACACCAGCCCCTTCCAATGAACTCACAGCCTTGTACGCAACTTCTGTTGCAAGTTTCATAATCCTCCAAGATACATTGGCAGGTGATTTAACGATGTGGCAAATGTTCTCCCTGCATATACAGATAAAAAGGAAAAGTGACTTGTGAGAGTGAAGTTGTAAGAAGAATCGAGAAGTAAATAGTAAACATTTTGGACAATAATAGTAAAAGAATAAATATCAATTTCTTTTACAAAAAAAGGCTTTGAAACAAACAAATCAACTTGCCTGTGAATGGTTTCCACAACAGGATAGCACAGAACTGAATTATCTCTTCCTCTTGCAACAATGACAGAAAGCTCCTAAGTTAAATGAACATAAATAATTTAATAAATTTGGCGAAAAAGTATAAACCAATAATATCGCTAAGAAAGTACACCGACAAAAGAAGATAGTTGAATCAGTTTCTAGAAGAAAATAAGTAATGACAAACATGGCTCTTCTGAAATCTCTATCTGCCATTAAATTGTGCTCAAATTTCCACTCCTTAAGATGCCTCTTAAACTCTGCATTTATCAACACTAACCTACATTTTTCTTGTGATAGAAACATAACAGCAGTCTTACAGTGAACTACATAAATGTGGAGATCTCTTGCACGCAAAAAGAGTGAGGATATTAGTTGAAAGAAGATGCACAAAAAGATACCTTTACAAACGGTGCCCATTTCTCAACATAAAGACCACGATCATATCCTCCAAGGGCTGAAAATGGGTAACAATTCAATTCAAAACAATTATTGGCAAAAATGTCAGGAAATCTATTTGACAGTTCCATGAATGAAATTCATCACTTCTTCTTATTTTCCTAATATTTAATATAATGAAGATGCCCTTTACCATAATAGTCTAACTTTCGTTTCATCTCATGAAGATAAATAGATCTAGAATACAGCGAGCAATACTACAACAATTATTCTTTCCACATGCTGCCAATAATAAGAATGTGATATATCAAAAGTGTGACCAAGTTCAGTATAGTAACATAAGAATGATCTCATTTCAGCATAAACCCTTTATGCACTCTTATCATGTAGAGAAATATGCTAATAGAAGTTTGTGTAATGATTCATGGTTCTAGGATTGTATCTGAATACAAAATATCTTATTGTTGCGGAGCAGAACCAGATAAGTTTTAGATACACAAAAAAAAAAACAAATTTGAAAATATGTTATAATCACTAATTAACTGATGTTCCCAAACCAGTACAGCTAACATGTAAAAAGAGAAATGTATACATCTCAGAGTATTTGTGGAATACCTTTTACTGCCGAAGAAATCTCGTATTCATTTTTAGCAACAGCATTGCCTCGTCCATCGTAAGCCAGTCTTCTGCTCTTAATCATAATAGGATAGCCAAATAGGTTTCCCGCTCTTTTAGCACCATCAAAATCATCTATCTGCACAAAGATTTGCCATGAGTTGTCAGTTGAGTTAATAACTCATTTATATTTTTACGTTAACATCTAAATCAGATTTTGGTACGCAATTTATTTGCTGAAGTGGATTTACCTGCATGAATTCAGGCAGCGGGATTGCATGTTCGGAAAAATGGACCTTCTGAAGGAACTTATCCTGTTCAAAACGTGTTGCTCACCGTATAAGTTATCATAGAAAGAATGGAACTGAAAGTAGAAACTCATAATATATTGCTTTCCAGTAGATTAAAGCATACATATAGCACTAAGTATACATAAATCTCAATATGAGGACTCTTTGTGTTCATTAATGCTTCAATGCCTGAGAAAGAAAACAAAAGAACCTGAATTATTCGAATTGTTGAAGCTTTAGGTTGGCAATCCACCCCTTGTTGTTCAAGCTTCTCGAGAGTTGCAGCATCAACATGCTCAATTTCAATAGTTAACACACCACATCTAGAAAATCAGTCCAAGTTAGTATATCAAAAAAAAATTCTTTACACGAAAAAGCAAAACTATGAATGATTCAACCTCTTGGCAAATTCTTCAACAGTAGCGCTATGATCAAAGCTTCCCACTGTATGATAATGACATAGGTTACTTGCTGGACAATTCTCCGTTGGATCTAGTATGGCTACCTTTATTGCCAACTGGGAAGCTGCTTCGCACATCATACGACCAAGTTGTCCTCCACCAAGAACGCCAACAATTGTTTCCGACAGCCCATGGACTGGTAACTCAGGGCTCCTGAATCAAATATTTTGGCAAAATGAATTAGAATCACTTCGAATGCTAAAACCAGTATTCATTCAAATTATGATTTATGATAGTATCACATATAAACACACAATAATGTCCACAAATACATGTCAGCAGAATTACCAAGCTTATACTCACGAATACACCATCCTGAGCATTCCATGAAAACCAAAAATCACACAGTAAACAATAACCTTACTTTTGGAATCTCATTTACCGTCCGACCAAAACCACATCAAAAACTCCAATGCCAACTACATAACATCAAATGAAACCCATAGCTTCTGTTTTGATCTTTAGGGGAAAAAAATGCTTTGAACTATCAATAAACAAAAACCAGGAACATATGAATAACAGGCACGAATAATGCATCAATACAGAAAGGAAACCCTACGTAACAAAAAGAGAATCAATCCTACTGCATTACCCGACAGCAGAATCTTTAGCATTCAAAGAAGCACTGCAATGAGTCCGAGGAGATCTGGGCAACGTGTTCTTCAACGATGACACATTGATATTCATTGGAGCAAAAGAGCACCGACAACATGCAGCTCTCTTGGAATTTAATAATGCTAATGAAGCTGTAGCTGAAATGATCGCTGCTGAGTTTTCCGTAAAAGCCTGCACGCTATGCATTCTCTATCCAAATTCAATCCACAGCTGTTCCACAGGATCTATACATAGTATACGAAAAAGAAGTTCAATATAATTGAAGTTCTGCCATTACCCGCCCAAACGCTCATTAAAATCCATTAATTTATTTTATTTTCTTTTCTTTTTATTCACATTCATCAAACACAGTGTACGTCAGAATCTTCTACGCTCCGACCAACTACCTCCTGTTTTAAAATTTAGTTTAAACTCCATGACCGATTCAAAACACGACAATAAAATTACAAATATTTCAAAAATAGCAGTACAGCAAATCGAGCATCACCAGAGAATAATTCCCAAACATTATACGGTTCATTCCCCTAAAAAGGATGAATTTTAAACTCCATTGAATCTGAGGAATACTTCACATGGACATTGAGCTTATTGTTAATATTTCAGTGCAGGAAAATATAAATAAAATAATCCACAGTTGACAGTGCATTGAACAGATTCGTCGCACAAAAGTTAGTCAAGTAAGTTGGGTTGAAGATAAACACTAACCAATGCAACATCTAACACTTCTTTTATCCGAATAATCGAGAAAAGCCGAACCCTGAGTGTTTTCAGAAGCAGCGACAGTTCTTCGCGATGATTCGAACAAGGAATCAGATTCTCCAAAACCTAAGAATGGATGAATTTCGACCCTATTTTGAAAATTTGTAAGCTGTGCTCTGACAGAGAATGAAATCTCCGGACCAGGTCTACAGTGTTCAACCAGACCGGGTCCGCACGGCTGATGACTGCTGAGATCCGGTCTAAAAACACATTCGTGTTCATAGTTTGGTCGATCAATTTGGCCGATTTGAAATTTAATTTTTAAATCGGGGGTTTGAAAATTTTAAAACTGTCATATTTGGTTTGGTTACGGTTTAGGGGCCCAAACCGGCCGGACCGGCGGTATTTATATGTATGTATATATATATTATAATTAATTAATATAATTTGTACTTCATTTGTTAAGTTCTACTTTTTCATACAATCAACACTTGTTTAAATTTCTTGGCTAGCATACTCTAGTTTTAGTTTTAATTTTTTTTTTATAAAAAAACAACTAATAAATATTAATATTTATATAATTTTTTAAGATAAATTAAGTATTAACATTATTATTATTATTATTTTACGTATCTCTTTTGATTTTACATTTAGATTTTAAGCTTATAATTTTAAAGGTAATTCTAAACACAGCCACAATTTTATTCAACACAACCTCATTCACATTTTAAAATATAAATATTACTATCTTACCCTTTTCTAAATATAGTTATTTTTTTTAACATAGCCGTCTCATTATAAAAATAAAATTAGCATTTATTATTTCTTAATAGCCTCATATTTCTAATTAACTCTAGTTCTTCGCCTCATATCTCTAATTAACTCTAATTCTTCATATTTGGGAATAAGAAATCTAATTTCAGCCATCATTATTAATTAAAAAAAAGAAGATGATTAGTTTTTTTATATTTTGAATACGTTTGTGCAAATTCCTAAAAGAAATGAAAAATTTATATCGCAATATGATGACCAAGAACAGTGATGAAGTTGAATGAATGAATTGTGATATAATTTTACGATCTGTCCATCATGATCTGACTAAATTGAAATTTCTAAATGTTATTGCAGATCGATGAATTAATGGCAGAATATTACTAATTGAAATACGAAAACTCCAATAATGTTTGAAAACCATAAATTTATTGTATTAATCTGATTTGTTTATCCTCGTTTATATTTTTGCGGTTCTTCAATTACATCTTGAAGCAGTTTTAGTCAGATTTGTAGATGGAGACTATATTAAATTGGGGGTTATAAAACAATAAAATGATATTATAAATATAAATTTTATTTTAAAAAATAAATAGGGCACAGTGAAAAAACTCATGGCTATGTTTAGAAAATATAATTATATTTTAAAAAGAATAAAATAGTAATATTAACATTTTAAATGTGAATGAGACTGTGTTAAGTAAAATTGTGGCTATGTTTAGAATTACCCTAATTTTAATACAATTTTAAATTATAAATATAAATTTTTTAAAGTTAAAATTACATTATTATAAGAGGTAATATTTAATAAAAATCAATTAATTTGTATTTAGGCCCTAGTTTTCTACAAATTATAGTAAATTGTTGAAAGTTGAAACATATTTCATTTCAAACCGTCAAACCGGCCGGACCAAACCGTTTTTATATGGTTGGTTTCGAAAAATATTTGGCCAGTTTGGTTTGAAAAATTTTCAAACCAACCTATTGGTTTGGCCGAGATTTTTCTTCTAAACCGGCCAAACCGGACCGCGAACACCCTTAAATACAACTGTCGGGAATCACTATAAATATGGGTTTGATAGTAGAGGGAATGGGTATGGGTTTGATTTTTTAGAATTATTCTCAATTCAGATGTTTGGTTTACTAGATGAGTTTTGGAATCATTTTCAATTTTTAATAATTGATTTTTTAAGTTTATAGTTTTATAAAATAATTAAAATATTATACAAATAATAATTAATTTAATAATAAAAAATAATCAAATGAATTCATATTAAAATAAATAATCTATTTATCTTCTTATTTGTTTTATAAAATATAAAATTAAGATACAAAATAAATGATTAATTTTATAATAATATTATTATTATAATATATTTAAAAATAATATATAATTAGAATAACATACTCCCTCTGTCCCACTCTATTAGTCTCATTTGCCTTTTTGGTCTGTCCCACTCTATTAGTCTCATTTCCTAAAATGACAAACTTTTTTACACTCATCAATAAAATATTAATTCCACTACACTCACAAACATTGGTTCCTGTGCCGAAACCATATGGGACTAATAGCGCGGGACGGAGGTAGTATTATATTATTCACAGTCACAATCACAGACCTCCTATATCAGAATACAACCAAAAAGGGTAATTTTACAAGGTATGTTAACCGTCAACCTACTCTAAGGTTCATCTGTTCACGCTACCAACCAACAAACAACCATTTTTCGGGTCTTACATCAACTGCCATGTAGGCCAATTGTTGAGAATAGCCTTCAGAGATTATCCTTATTTTAGGACAGTCACAAACCCTAACCTCCAAGGATTAATTCATTTATAGGATTATGTTCAAGGATGAGAAAAAATATAAAATTCATGTTGCCTATAGAGTTGGATATAGATTAACACATAGATTTAGTCTATAAGGCCAATCATTAGAACATATAAAAAATTAAATGCAGAAATTTAAATTGCATAAATATAAATTTCTTACAACTTTTGTAGCCAAACTTTTAAGAAATATTTATTACAAGAGAGAATGACTTAGAGAGAGTTTTTACAATAGGGAAGCTCGTCAATACAAGTGTCTTCCCAAGAGCAACGAGGCTCCTTTTATAGGCCTCGGACACTAAACTTTTTACAATACAATTGAGCGAGGATTTTAAATCCGTCGCTTACAGACAAACATTGAACACATATTTCAAATTTATTGAATACATTTTTCAAAGTCTAAAAAGGCTATAAAAACATTATTAATGTCATACTATTGCTAGTCAAAAGACACTTTATTATTGTCACACTTTTGTCAGAGATTCTTTCTTCAGATTAAGCTTGTTGATGAGCTAGATGGGGACTTCTTTCCTTTCTTTACAGCTTCTGCCATATCATTGAATAATTTATCAATGTCGATATCTTCCATATCATTTGGATCTTGGGCTTCCTGGAAATCATCATCATTAATTTCCATGGAGTCTTCTTCCTCTAATTTTCTTTTTAATTCCTCCATGTATTTGGCTATTAGCTGCTTTCTGGATAAGTTAGTCGGTCCAGATGAGGATTGTGAGATTTCTCCAGCTTCAGCTTCTTTGATCTTCTTGTAATTATAAATTGTGTCATTGATTAATTGTATAGTATCATCACCATAGCATTTTTTTGTACTAGGATCAATTTTCCTCATTTTCTCCCAATATTTTGAGAAATATCTTCTTTTAAGACAAAGAATCCCTGATTCAGTATAACCAAATTCTGGTACCCATTTAAGGATCCAAGGGATTGAAAATTCTGTGAAGAATGTTACTTCATCAATGTCTTTTATTAAGACATTTTCTTTTAGATAAGGAGATAATTTTTTCCATTCCTTAAAATTTTGAATCATTGAATCTGGCAGAATATTAATGGTAGTACCAAAAGTATTCCACCAATTAAAAAACCAATTTGGTATCTCTTGGTTATAAACATTTGAGCAAATTTTTATGAACCAAGAATGCTTTCTTTTAGGATTCTTATAAAAGACTACTTTGTGGAAAGCATTGATATAAACCCAATAATTATACTTTAAAGTTACCTTATTAGTCGGACTAGTAACTTCCTTATCTGAGGATGGGGATATTCCCCATTCTTCAATAGATATAATATTTTTTATCACTATTTTACTGAAATTATAAACTTCTACCTTGTCATTTGGCTTGAAGTGACTTATTTCACAATATTTATTATCTTTTAAAATTTTTTCATAATAACTTCTTGGTTTATAAACGGGAGATGTATCTAGGGTATGACCCATGTATATCTCCATTACCATCCAAAGATTATTTTTCCATTTTATATAATTATTATTGAGCAAAAATATAATTTATGTTTTCTCATTCTCAATATAATTTGTAATATTATCATTATCATCTTCTTTTCCTAAGATATTAGCATAAGATGTGTCAGATAAATTCTATTTATCTCTTTGTTTCTTATATTCTAAAAATTCTTGATATTCTTTATCCTGAGAGGATGCTGTAGGAACTGAGTCTACAATAGGCGACATGAATCGCCGTTTATTAAAACTCCGGATTCGATTTATGGATATCAAAATAAATATCATGACAAACAGTAAATGCCCTATACATGCTCCTATTTAATTTAATTCGTAGATTCAAAGGGATACCTTGAACTCCAATGACTGGTCTACAGATCTAGATCGATGACGGCAATGAAGATGGTGCAGATCTGGATCTGGAATCGATCAAAACGATGGTGTTCCTACAGATCTGATCTTCTGATCTGTTCCCTTGCTCGATCCGGAAATTTGGAGAGGATACGCTACCGGATCTACAGCCGCCCACTCTCTCACAATCTCTCTAGGGTTTTTGATTTGAAAATCAAACTTAAAACTTATGTGGGCTAGTGAGAGATCATCTATTTATATAGATCTGAGAATGGGCTATTAGGGTTTAATAAACCCTAATGAGCTCTGAGCAGTGTTGGGCCAGACCAGGGATCAAATGCAAATAATAAAGTGGGCCTCCTATTAATTAATTCCATGTTCAACCCAGAACATAATTAATTAATAAACATTAATTCATGCCACCAGAGAATTAATGCTGACCTACCCCTTTATTACCACGTTATTAGGAACGGGTTGCATTGACTTGGTTAATCCCCATATTTAAGGTTTCAAACATTCATTAATTAATTCAGCGTATGACAATTAGCTGTAATTAATTAATCTCTTATTATTCCTGAGTAGTACCACTCAACCCTTATCGCTTATGCTTGAATCAATGATTCAGCCTGCAGGACTTAGCATAACGAACCTCGTGAGCTTCTCAGGGAATGTCACCATCCTGAAACGGATATGGTTATCTAAATCCAGCATGAGGGAACCCCACACAAACTGCCATCACCCAAGATGCAGATATACGAGTACATGTAAGACTCTCCACCATAGCAAGTCAAAGTGACAGTCAACCCATGTGTGCCCCTCAGCTTTCAATAGACTTTAGATCCGACCAAGTTACCGAGATCTTTACTCATTCATATGTCAAGTAGAATGGTTCATCTCACTGTTGATCCTATCAATACATTGAGATGTACCGGTCACACAAAGCAGTCAAGATAAACCGCTTATGGACTTGTGTGCCGCAGCCTAAACCAGAAACTGTCTCAGCTGTGATAACTGTTTATATCTCGCTAGGTCGAACGATCTATACGATCTTCTGTGATCTCTTACACACCGTATGATCTCCCTATCGACGAGATAACTTGATGTGTTTGTTCGCATCGTATGATTGTTAATTCAGACATGAGTTGTTTATTGCAAGCCATTAATGATTACCAGTATATCAAACATAACGTTTCCTAATATACCAATCATAATGTTTTTATGTATACAATTCCAACAATCTCCCACTTATACTCAAAGCATTATACCATTACTTTCCAGAGTATAACATGTGTCTATTCTAATCTAGCTATTACATTTGGTCACCAAGTGGTCGGCATCTACCTCAGTCCTAGGCTACGAACATGACCTTCGTATGCCTTCTGAGGTAAGCCCTTTGTAAATGGATCTGCTAGATTATCCTCAATGCTCATCTTATCTATTAGCACATCGACCCTCGCTACGATTTCTCGTATGATGTGGTACTTTCTCTCTATGTGTTTAGGCGCCTTGTGAGTTCTTGGTTCCTTAGAGTTTGCTACTGCACCAGCATTATCACAATATACCGTGATAGTCTTGGGCAAACTCAGAACATTATCTAACTCTTGGAGGTAGTTCCGGAGCCATATTGCTTCTATAGAAGCCTCTGAAGCTGCCACATACTCAGCTTCCATGGTGGAGTCCGCGATACATTTCTGTCTCGCACTCCTCCATGATACAGCTCCACCTCCCAAGGTGAACACATAGCCTGAGGTCGATCTCTTCTCATCCTGATCCGCCTGGAAATCCAAATCCTTTCTAAGCATTTTCCATGCTAAGACGGACAATCACAGTATCAATATAAGCGGCCTGAGACAAGCTTAACATCCTTTTCTTGTGATCACGCAAGACTTTAATCCCAAGGATGTATCCAGCGTCTCCTAGGTCCTTCATTTAAAACTGTTCGGATAACCATCTCTTTATGTCTGACAACACCTTCACATCGTTGCCGAATAGAAGAATATCATCTACATAAAGTGCAAGGAATACCACGCTTCCGCTGATGTATAATCGGTACACGCAACTTTCGTTTTCGCACTGTGAAAATCCATAGGATTTAATCACATCATCGAAACATTTGTTCCATGACCGTGAAGCTTGTTTAAGTCCATACAAGGACTTCTTTAGCTTCCAGACAAGATGCTCTTCACCATCCTTCACATAACCCTCTGGCTGCTGCATATAGATGTCACGACCTTCCTCAAGGTACCCGTTTAAAAATGCGGTTTTGACATCCATCTGCCAGATTTCTAGGTCCATATGTGCTGCTATGGATAGAAGAATTCGAATGGATTTGAGCATGGCTACCGGTGAGAAGGTCTCGTCATAGTCAATGCCCTCCTTTTGACTATAACCCTTCGCCACCAACCTGGCTTTAAAAGCCATTATTTCTCCTTTCGAACCTTTCTTCCGTTTGTATACCCATTTGCAACCTATGGCCCGAAAGCCATCAGGTAGCGCAGACTTCTGGTATACATCCATAGAGGTAATTGATTCAATTTCTGAATCCATGGCTTTATGCAATTTTTCAGCATCTTTGTCATTTACTGCTTCATCGTATGTCCATGGGTCGGTATCATCTAGTCCGTCTTTCGGGATCAAGTCCGAAGACTCTCCCACGAACATATACCGCTCGGGTTGGTGAGGTACTCTCCCACTACGACGGAGCACCGGTACTGCGTCAGCAGTTGGTGCAGTTACTTGTGGATCAAATCCTTGCACTGGCGACCGTGCAATTGGTTCCATACCTTCGAGAGGTACACTCAATTTGCCACGGGGTTTTCCCAATGAAAGCGCATCATCATCTCCAATTTCTTGGAGAATGATATCATTTTTGGATTTGTGGTTTTTCACAAACTCGTCCTCTAAGAATCTTGCGTTGGTGCTAACAACGATCTTCTGATCCTCAGGACAGTAGAAATAACCACCCTTCGTTTGTCTGGGGTATCCCACAAACAGCATTAGCTTGGACCTACCTTCTAACTTATCAGGTTCCTTCGACAAAACATATGCCGGACAACCCCACACTCTTATCTTTGACACACTGGGCTTTCGCCCATGCCAAAATTCCGAGGGTGTTTTAGGAACTGACTTAGAAGGTACCAGGTTCAGCAGGTACGCCGCTGTTAGTAACGCGTGGCCCCAAAACGAAACAGGCAAGTTCGCATAACTCATCATAGATCTAACCATTTCAAGAAGAGTCATATTTCTTCTTTCCGCCACACCATTCTGCTGAGGAGTGCCTGGTGCGGTCCATTGGGATGTAATCCCATGCTCTGATAAGAACTGCAAGAACTCGTCACTGAGATACTCACCACCACGATCAGATCGTAATGACTTAATGGTCTTGTTTAACTTCTTCTCTACTTCCGCCTTGAATTCCTTGAATTTCTCAAAGCATTCAGACTTATAGTGAAGTAAATAAACATACCCGTATCTCGAGTAATCGTCAATAAAAGTGACGAAATACTTAAATCCTCCACGAGCTTGCATGGACATAGGTCCACATAAATCAGAGTGGATCAGTTCCAACACATCACTTGCTCGAGACTGACTTGCCTTGAGAGGCCTGGTCGTCATCTTTCCCTCTATACAGGATTCACAAACTCGATGTGGAACTACCTGGATTGAATCCAATGTTCCATCATCCACGAGTCTCTTGATCCTCTTTAGATTGATGTGACCTAGTCTCAGATGCCATAGATATGTAAGATCCTCATCAGAAGATGAAAACTTTCTCTTCTTATGATTAAATGAGTTATATGCAGCATTCACGGAAGATTTATGCAAACAAGTTATGATATAAAGAGAGTCTTTCTGTATCCCACGACAGATAACACCGTTATTGCCATTGATAGTAACATGACTATAAAAAATAACTGAAAATCCATCATTTATTAAACTGGAAACAGAAATAAGGTTCCGCCGAAAATCCGGCACATACAAAAACATCTCTTAAAATCAAAACATTGTCTTGAAAGCATAATGTAACATCTCCAACTGCTACTGCAGACACACGAGCAGCATTACCCATGGAGATCGTCACCTCGTCATCATTCAGCTGCCTTGTCGGCCTGAATCCCTGCAAAGTGTAACAAACATGATCAGTGGCTCCAGTAACCACTACCCATGAATGGGTAGAAACAGATGCCAAACATGTTTCCGTTACAAGTGCTAATGACGTACCTTGTCCAACCCGCTTGGTCAGACAATCCTTCTTCCAGTGACCAGTTTTGCCACAACGGAAACACTTGCCCTTCTTCCCCGGTGTCACAGTCTTCTTTTTCCCAGAACTTTTGCTTCCAAAGGCTGTCTTCCTGAATTTCTTTCCAATCACCCCTTTAGTACCTTTCGATGAAACAGGGCGATTACCGGAAGAAACCAAGACTGCCTTTTCAGGTTGCATGACTGATTCAGCCGCCATGAGATCACTAAGTAACTCATTGAGAGTGTACTCCTTTTTACTCATGACAACATTCAACCTAAAGTTCTCAAAAGACTTCAGAAGTGAGTTGAGTATGATATCGACCTGGGCTTCCCCGTCAATACCTCCTCCATGCAACGTCAGTTCATCCATGAGATGAGTCATGGAAACAACGTGCTCCCTCACTGAGCTACCATCAGTCATTTTACAACTCACGATTTCCCTCATGAGTTTAAATCTGACAGCTCTATCCGATTCCCCATAAGTAACTGTGAGACTATCCATAATCTCAGCTGCTTTGTCATAGTGCTGATGTTGTTGCTGGAGCACCTCAGACATAGTGGTCATCATGTAGCACTTGACTACATTATTAGACTTGACCCACTTGTCATAGAGGTTCCGCTCCACATCAGTTGACTCAGCAGTAGGGACAGCTGGACACGGAGTGTTAAGAACATATTTATGTTCCTCTGCAACTAGGATATAATCCAAGTTGCGCTTCCATTCCAGGAAATTCGGACCAGTTAATTGATTTTGTGCCAAGATATTTATGACATTATTCATAGACATATCTGAAAACAGTAATTGATTAAAGTAAGTACATACATGCAGAACATTGAAACAAATATGCATTGTAACCTTTTGATAAACCAATACAATTGTTTCCCCCAATTGCCTAGGTGCATCTACTGCAAGCTCCTTTCGAAGACGTTTACAGCAGACCACCTAACCAGACTGCTCTTTGAAGTTTCAGTCTTTAATTTAAATCCATGCCAGGTATTCGCCGGCAAATGAAATTAATAATCGGAGATAAAACTAAGACCATGTTCAACCTATCTGAGCAGGGACATCATTCATGAGTTAGTACTCAGGCAACATCTAAGCATTTGACCACAATTCTAACTCCGGAAGTTAAAAGGACGATTTGTCATACGTACTAGACCCATGACGCATGCCTCTTACAACCTTTGTTATCTCATTTAAAACAATTCTAGAGAACTTATGAACAAATAAAGTAAGTAGGCTACGGTCGTGTAGACGTCTACTCACTTCACTGTCCACTTCTCACATGTTTAAATGTTTTATTTAGAAATCTCATCTATTAGAACTTATGAACAAATAAAGCAAGCAGGCTACGGTCGTGTAGACGTCTACTTACTTCACTGCCCACTTCTAATAAGTGTTGGGATTATATACTGAAAGCATATGTGATTAAGTGTTTTGTACACTGGTCTTCATATATGTTGCCGCAACAATACTCGCTGTCTGATAGAACAAACATACAACGAACCATAATATCCTATTATCTCGCCTATAGGGATGATCATATGGTGTGTAGGAGATCACAGAGGATCATATGAATCGTTTGACCTAGCGAGATATAAACAGTATCACAGCTGAGACGGTCCCTGGATAGGCTGCCGGTCTAAGCTGCGGCACATCGGTTCATAAGTGGGCTTATCCTAGCTACTTGATGTGTCGGTACATGGTTATGTATTGATGGGATCAACAGTGGGATGTGCCATTCACATTGACATACGAATGAGCCAGATCCCTAACATACTTCCTATGATCTTAAACCTAACTGAAGGATAAGGGGCACACACAGATTGACCGCACTTTGATTTACCATGGTGGCGAGTCTTACATGTACTCTTATACCCGTATTTTGGGTGTTGGCAATGTGTGTGTGGCCTGCTTAGTCTGGACGTTTAGGTAAGCATATCCGTTTCAGGATGGTGACATTCCCTGAGGAGCTCACAAGGTTCATTATGCTAAACCCTGCAGGTTGATTTATTTAATTCAGGCATAAGTGAAAAAGAGTGAGTGGTGTAACTCAGGAAATAAGAGATTAATTAATTGTGGCTAATTGTCATAGGCCAAATTAATTAATGAATGTCTAAAGCCTTAAATATGTGGATCATGTTAGTTTGGTGCAACCCGTTCCTAATAACGTGGTAATAAAGGGGCGAGTCAGCATTGTTACTGTGGTGAAGGTTAAAACAATATTTTATTAATTAATTATGTTCTGGGTTGAACAAGGAATGATTAATTAATAAAGAAGGCCCACTTTATTATTTGCATCTGATCCCTGGTCTGGCCCATTAATTGCTCACAGCCCATTAGGGTTAGGGTTTCTCAAAACCCTAACACTATATATAGGCCTTCTCTCTATTAGATCATTAAGGTTGTGAAAACTAGGGTTTTTCAGTATAATTGAGAGAGAGGGCGGCGGCTGATCCTGTAGGGAGAAACTGATCGATTTCTCCAGATCTCGAATTCAACTTGGTAGATAATCCTCACCAGATTTCCAAGGAGCAAGGGAACAGATCAGAAGATCAGATCTGTAGGAACAACCGTTCATCGCCGGCGTCCCAGATCCAAGATCCAGATCCAGATCTATTTCATCGTTGTTATTCTCCGATCTAGATCTGTAGATCAAACGGTGAAATCAGGTATTCTCTAGATCCATCCTATGCAATTAATTTTGTAGGAGCATGCATAGGATCGCATGATTTATTTAATTAAAATTTATTCCTGGTACCCTAAGAACGATCCTTGGCAAGAAATTCATAATGGCAACTCGTGTTGTCCATCGTAGACTCAAACCCTACAATTGGTATCAGAGCCAGGTTCATGTTCTTAGGCTCTATCTTGGATAGATTGATATTAAATAAATATGTATGTTCATGGATGGATTTAAATTGTCGTGGATGTTTTTGTTCTCGTGGCCTTCTCGTTTTTGGATCTGTTTTTCACCACGAGAAAATCCGTGGTTAGATTTAATAGGGAAAATCATGTAATAGATTTAGATCTATTTTTGTATTTTCTATTTTTTTTAAATCTGTAAAATTGAGAAATTCAGATGCGGAGGAAGAACGAGGAACGAAGAACGAAGAACATTCAGATCCAGTCAGCCTAGGGTTCAGCCTCTTCCCTCCCCAGAACTCGCCGGAGGCGGCGGCCGCGAACGGCCTCACTGGGTGGCGGCGGTAGGGTTTTTCCCTGCGGCTGGGCCGCGCCCATCTCGCAGCTCTTGCTCGTGAACCAGCGAGCCCCAGGTCCGCGCTCCTGTTGCTGTACGCGCTGGCGGCGCACGCGGCTGCAGGCGTGAGTGGCGGGGGCTAGGGTTTCGCCGAGGGGCAACCTTTGCGCCGCCCCTACTCGCTGTGTTTCTGTGCGACGGGGAAGACGACTCGCAGTCATTTTTGGCGCGCAGGGTGACGGGTATCTGCGAGCAGCACGCGGCGGTGGTGTTCGCGCAGGGTGAGGGTGGCCGGCAAGCAGCAGGCTGCGCGCGGTTGCGGGCGGCGGTTCTGATGCTGCGCTTCAGTTGTTTCTTGCGCGTCTGACCGGCGAAGGAAAATGCTACTGCTCCGGCGGTGGAGGTGGCTGGATGTGGAGGCAGCGGCGGGGGTTGCAACTGGGTGACGGCTGCTGCGAACTCCGGCCGCAGTCGGCGGCCGGAAAGGCGGCTGGCGGCGGCAGGTGGTGGGCTGGCGGCTAGGGTTTTCTTAGTTGCTAGGGTTTGCTGCCTGAGCCGTAGCTCGGGCCCGACAGCCCGGAGGCGGCCCGCAGTCCTGAAATTAGGGTCCTGTTTGGGCCTGAAACCCTAATTTGAAGCCCAGTTGTTGTTGATGCAATTCAAATCAGATTTCAAGTCCAACGGAGGCCCAGTTTGAAGATCTGTACTGAAAAATAAATCTGTAATAGTTAGATTTAATTTATTTCATTTGTAATCGCATCTGAGGGGCCACGAGAAATTTTATTTGTTTATTTAATTATTTCTCGTACTGATGTGATTTATTATGTGCGCACTAGTAAATAATAGGAAAGCATGTTTATTTGCTTTAATTATTTACTGTTATAAGCATGTTGCAATTTAATTTTTGAGCATGTCTTATGTGATTTATTTTATGTTTTCAATTGTGTCTATAAATTCCGGGATCATATTAATTTATGATGGAATTTTGGGTGTGACATAATTTATGGGAACATAAAATAATGTGTGCGCATGAAACCTTTAGAATTAAAAATACTAAGCTGGATTTTGGTTCTTTTATAACCAAGATCATTAGACCTCCACAAATACGACTTCTCATTGGAAGTGGGGCATCTCGAAGCGTAAATGACTACTCGGGTAGCTTACGTTAGGGGTCCCTCACCAGTTCTAATGCGATGAGGTTTCCAAAATAAAACATTTATTTTAAGATGAGAAGTGGGAGCCTCTAAGCAATGACTACTCGGGTAGCTTGCATTGAGACAACTTTCACAACTCTAAGATTAATTTAAATGGGATAACAAAGGATGTTAAGGGCATGCGGTATGGGTCGAGTACGTATGCCAAATCGCCTTTTATCATCCGGAGTTAGGATTGTGGTTTACTTTGGCTTAGATGTGGCCTGGAGTATAACTCAGTTGTGATGTCCCTGCTCCGGATAGGTGAACATGGTCTTAAGATCTCCAATATTAATTTCTTTTGCTTAAGATACCGGGCATGTTAAGAAATTAAAGGACCTATTTTGGTCTGGTTGAGCGTTCATCGTAAACGGTCTACTCGGGTAGCTTGCGATGAATTAGCTTGGGCAATTGGAGGAAGCAAATTGCATTGTTTTATCTAAAGGTTCTATGCATATTTGTTTCAATTGTTCGTAGTATGTGCTTACTTTAATTCGCTTATTTGTTTTCAGATATGTCTATTATTACATCGCTCATTAATTCAATCGTACACAATTCTTTGATTGGTCCGAATTTTCCTGGATGGAAAGTGACATTGTCAAACTCTTGGATTCGTTTGGACATTTGTTTGTTCTGCAAACTCCCTGTCCGAGTTCGCCGACTGATACATCTTCCGATGAGGAGCGTGCACAGTATCACATGTGGATGTGGTCGAATGGCATGGCCAGACAATATATCTTGGCTGGTATGTCAGATGCACTGCGTTATCGTTATAGTGATGTATGGTTTGCGTGTGACATTATGCGACGTCTTGACGTAGCATATGGCGGACTCGATGGACATGCTAGATCCAGTCTTATCAAGCGTATTGTAAGACAGAAAATGGGTCAGAACTGTTCGGTACGTGAACATGTGGAATCGCTCATCCAGCTCATAGATGAGTACACATTGATGGGTGGTCAAATTGACAATGGTGTCAAAATTGACTTGATACTCAACACGTTACCAAAGTCATTTGATGACTTCAGAATTTCTGTTGAGAAAAACAAGAGTGAGTATACTGTTCACAGTCTGCTCAAGGATCTTGTATCAACGGAAGCTTCTTCAGTCTTTTCTGCGAGTCACTCTGATTTGCTTCCGAGTCGGAAGAGTGATGTCATGGAAAAGAGGAATGAAGGAAGCAGTGGGAGCAATCTTGTATTATCGGCTCATTCCAGATCTCTTGCTAAAAGTTCTTCTAAATCGCGTCGTAATGACATGAAGAAGAAGAATTGTAAAGGAAAGAAAGATAAAAAGAAGGACAAATGTTTCAAGTGTGGCAAGAAGGGACACTGGAAAGTAAATTGTCCAAGTTTGATAACTAAGGGACAAGGTACGTCATCTTCTGCATTGCTTGTTGAAACATGTTTAGTATCAGTTTTCTACTCCTTAGTGGGTAGTGGAAACTGAGATCACTAATCGTGTTTGCTACACTTTGCAGGGAATCAAGCTTAAGGCTTGAAGATGGCGGGATTACCATCTCCAAGATTGATGCTGGAAGTTGCTGTTTCAGCTGATGGAGATTTTGCTTCAAGTTTATGTTTAAACTTTGTTTTAGATCAAGTTTCGGAAGAGATATTGGTTTTGTTTGGATAAACAATTTTTCATCTATTATGGATTATCAGTTATTCAGATAGATTATTTTTCTATCATGCATGAATAACAGTGTTTTCTATTATGGATGATTGTCTCTTCATTACTTGATTACATAAACTGTCAGTGTTCTAAGGTATAATTTAAAGAATCACTATAGAGATAGGTTACGTCAGTCTAAGTAGTTTTAAGTAATTCATGGAATTATGGATTCAATCCAGGTATTCCTAAGAATAGTACTTATGACAACTACTTGGAGGTATAAGATGGTGACCAGGCCTTTTAATAGGCGATTGTATCTCTATGGGTTATTTCGTGTTTGCTCTGGTTTGTGGTTTGAGTCTACTTCCGCAGTTTCCTTAACAGGCATCGATGCTGTAATCATTTAAGATTTGGATATGTTTATCTAGTTCACTACAAGTCTTAGTCTCTTGCTTTAATCAAGAGCGTTCAAGACTAAGGTAGAGAATAAGTTAAACAAGACCGTAAAATCATTATGGTTCATTCATAATGGTGTATCTTAAGTGATGTGCTTTTACAGTATCTGGCAGAGCAAAGGGATTGCATCCCAGTTAACTACACTTATTATTCCTCTGTTGGGATGGTGTAGATAGAACGAAATAAGACTCTTTAAAGTTTATAAGTTATACCAGTTGTTGCCAAATTTTCGTTTTTGGGAAGAGCGCCAAAAGCAGTTGTGTATTTGCTTAAGCTAGTGTCTTCTAAATCAGTTCTAAATACCCTAGCAGACCCTGACTCTGTCAAAAGGGCAATGATGGGTAATTCGGCTGTTAAGCTGATATAGGAAACTGATTGGTTGGAAGAAAGGTTTAAGCTAGTACTGTTTTGTGGGCTATTCCAGGTAAACGAAAAAGATGGTTGCTTTGTGTATCCTACATACAAGCAAGTTGTAAAGGATAAAACCATGAATCCAAATGTGAGATTGTTCTCTAACGTTTTAGAGAAGACAATTCAAATCCATCAGAAAATACCCCGTGGCATATTGAGCATACCTTGGAAGGTATGGTACCAATTACACAGTCACCTGTGTAAGGTGGTAAACCACAAATTATTGCACCATTAACTGACAACGTAAAAGGAGCATTGTTGCAGTGGGAGGTTGCCTTAACAGGCTTAATAGTACTAGTTCGTGGAAACAGTCTCTGGACTTGTTCCCAGCTTAACGAACAATATCGTACTTATTCCTTAAAGCGCAACGAAGCTGTTAAGACAAAAGATGCAGTTTAATGACGTCAAGTCATGGATTCAGAAATGAATCAGTAAATGTTATGGTCGTGTATCGGGATCAGTGATTGCCAAATAGCTTACCAGCTATAAGTAACTGATTGATATACAAGGAAAGAAATGCTCGAATGGTAACCTAGTATATTCGAATATCTAGGTTAGTGAGCAAAGGTATGTTTCACAACAAGACCTTCTCACTGGTTGCAACTATTAAACCCATTCGAATTCTTTTAACCATAACAACGCATATGTATCTAAATATCTGGAAGATAGATGAAGTCATCCGTATTTTATAAACGGGTACCTTGATAAAAGGTGACTACATCTGTATGCGACAACCAGATAAGTTATGTGCAGCATCATGTCTCGAAGCCAAGGTAGTTCAAGTATGAACTTAAACGAGCTTCAAGGTCATGTAACAGACATTTCGATATTGTCTATTGAGAATGAGAGTTACATGTACCAGTTGTGTGTCAGCGGAAGCGTGGTTTTCCTTGCACATTATGCAGATAGTATTTTCACATTCGGAAACGGTGTGGGGATATCGTCAGGCATAAAGGATGGTTATCCGAACAGTTTCAGAAGTAGGACTTATGAGATTCCGGAACATCTTTTGAATTAAAGTCTTGTGTTGACACAAGAAAAGGATGTTCAGGTATCTCAAGTCGCTTAAATTGATTCTGTGGTGAGTCGTTCATAGCAAGAAAGATTGTTGTCTTTCTATAGTGCAGATGAACGAGCTCAGATATCTGCAATGCGATAAGCATGTTAGACAGACATCAATTCAACTCTAGATAAGCACATTGGTTTACTAATGTGCTATGTGAGTTGAATGGCATCGGATATCCAGGAGGATCATAAGGAAAGGAAATCGACCTCTAACTTTGTGTTGGCCTTGGAGGAGAAGTTATAGGAATCTAACACAGAAATGTGTTGGGGATTCCAGTATGAAGGCTGAGTTTTTTTTTGTCAACTTCATTAGCTTCGCAAGAAGCAGTATAGCTCCGATGCCATCCTCTAGAGGTGTGTATTCTGAGTTTGCCTAATTAAGTCACAAGGAATTGTGATTATGTTGGTGCAATGACAAACTCAAAGGAACCCAAGACTCACAAGGTGGTGAAACACATAGGATGAGTAGAATCACATCATACGAGAAATCGTGACAAGAGGTGACGTGAATGCAGTGGGAGTGATTGACAGTATAGACACACTTAATACTTTGGTAAAGCAATGGTATTATGCTTTAAGTATAAGTGGGAGATTGTTGGGATTATATACTGAAAGCATATGTGATTAAGTGTTTTGTACA
>JAPKLW010000747.1:0-49923 GCA_026898455.1 Plectranthus barbatus
GAATGTCTAAAACCTTAAATATGTGGATCATGTTAGTTTAATGCAACTCGTTCCTAATAACGTGGTAATAAAGGGGCGAGTCAACATTGTTACCGTGGTGAAGGTTAAAACAATGTTTTATTAATTAATTATGTTTTGGGTTGAACAAGGAAGAATTAATTAATAAAGAGGGTCCACTTTATTATTTGCATTTGATCCCTGGTCTGGCCCACACACTGCTCAAGCCCAATTAGGGTTAGGGTTTCTCAAAACCCTAACACTATAAATAGTCTCTCCCTCTCAGATCAGATAGTAGCCACCACAGTATACAACTATATTCTATTCGAATATTGAGAGAGAGAGAGAGAGAGTTTTTGGGCGATCAAAAGGAGGGTTTTTTTTCTGATCGAATCATCTGACTTTCTGGTTCAACTTGGTGGATAATCCTCACCAGATTTCCAAGGAGCAAGGGAACAGATCAGAAGATCAGATCTGTAGGAACACAAGAAGGAGTTCCATTCCGCTTCAGATCTAACTTCATCGTTAATTCTCCGATCTAGATCTGTAGATCAAACGATTGAAGAAAGGTATTTCTCTTAATCCATCCTATACAATTAAGTTTGTAGGAGCATGCATAGGATTCGCATGGTTTATTTAATCGAATTTATTTTGATACCCTAAGAACGATCCTGCGAATTTAATAACAACTCACGTTGTTGGTCGTAGACTTGAATCCTACAGATACATGAACTCGGAATCCCACAAATGATGGAGTAAAAGATGGTGAAATAATATAGGGAAAAGTAGCAGGAGTGAGGGAATATACCTCATGAGCTGCAGTAACAGATATGTGGTCCAAACAAGGAGCTATGAAATCCTTAGTCCAAGAGGGAGGTTTTATGGTCCTTCTTCCCCTATTCGCAGCAATGCAATTTGCTGGAGGAGAAGAAGCTTGATCATTTGGTTGGATAGAATGAATATCTGGTGAAGAAAGTTTAGAAGGTGTAGGAGATGATGTTTCTGGTTCAGATGGAATGGGGTCTGTAATGGGAGTGGAGCTGGTAATAATTTGGGGTGAAGAGGGACAGGACAACGGTCTAGATGAGGTGACAAAGTCAGGATGTGGAGAAGAAGTATAAATGACCGGAGGAGGATCCTGAGATGAAGAGGAAGTTGGAGGTGAGATGTGGTGAAAAGGGAAATTATGTTTAATGAAGTGAACATCTCTGCTATAGAGTATCCTTTCATTATGTATATCATAGAGAGCATAGCCTCTCTTACCCGTTGCAGCACCCAGAGAAATACATGTATTATTTCGACTATCAAACTTTTGCCTTCCAGGTGTGGTGTCAGCTGCATAACAGAGACATCCAAAAGGAATAAAATCATCATGAGAAACCTCTTTGTGAAACAACGCAGCATTAAGGACTCCTCCAATTAAGGTGAGCAACTGGTAATCGGTTTAATAACCATGTGGCATGCAGTAATGAATATGTCTAGAGTGTGTGTGGCAACTTACTCTGATACATGAGTGCTCTAGCTGTTTGCAATAAAGACCTATGTTTTCTTTCAACCACCTCATTCTGCTGTGGGGTGTAGGTACAAGTGGTTTGGTGAAGAATCCTTGTTCTGCAAATAGATCTAACAACCTCTTGTTAATAAATTGTGTCTTATTATCACTTCTAACTTTCTTCACTTTGACACCAAACTGAGTCTCTACCATTTTCATAAATATATTCACCATGTCAAACACTTGCTGCTTGGAGCTCAAGAGGAATATCCAAGTACATCGACTGTGGTCTTCTACAATGGTGAGCATATAGGTTGTGTTAGTGATGGAGTTGGCTTTATAGGGACCCCACAAGTCCATGTGAACAAGCTCAAATGTTGTGTCTGATTTATGCCCTTGAGATGGAAAAGCATCTCTACTTTGTTTTGCTTGGTGACAAACCTCACAAGCACTAATTGCATCACAAGTATCTGTATGACAAAGATGTTTAATCCCAGGAATATGCTTCATGCTAGACAAAGATGCATGGCCGAGTAGGATATGCCAATCAAGTATGGTAAGCCTTTTATTATAAGTAAGTGCATTGACAGGTAGGGAAACTTGTTGTGTCATAACATAAATCCTGCCCTGAACCTTCCCTAATCCCACAACATGATCATTCCCCTTTCTTTGAATCAGACAATGGTGTCAGTAAAAACACATCGCACATTTAGATCAGAAATCAGCTGAGCAACCGAGATGAGATTGTGAGTAAAAGAAGGTGCTAAAAGAACCTTATCAAGACATAGGTTAGAAGATAAAGTAACCTTCCCAGCTGAATAAATCCAAGTCGAGCTTCCATCTGGTAAATGAACTCTTTGAGAGACATGTAGGGAGACCACATCATGCATGATAGAAACATTACATCATATATGGACACTAGCACCGGAGTCAATGATCCATTGGTTTTTATCCATCATTTCAGAAATCGAAAAAATGTAGTGAGTATCATAATTACTGAAAGGATCATCTGCCACTTCAGATTGTGTGAGCATATTAACCTTTTCTTCATCAACCTTGAGTTTTCTGAGACATTTGGTGACTTTCTCTTCAAAGAGCTTATCCATATCCTCAGTCGATTCCATAGATGAGCCACATCCCTCTGATTCACATTAAAAACATGTCCAGAATCTGGCCTAACTTTAAAACCTCTGAACCATTCAGGGTAACCATGTAACTTGAAGCATTCCTTTGCTTCATGACCAATCCCACCACAGTGATTACATTTTAATTTCCTCCTTTCCTCGTTGCTCAACCATGGCTTGATTGGTAGTCCTGGTTTTCTTGGCCTGCTACCACTTGGTTGTTGTCGATTTGAAGAATACAAGGCCATATCAGCTGGAGAATATTGTTGTGAAGCAACACGATTGTGGTCTTCATCTTGCAAAACCATTGAGTAAGCCTTACTAACTGTGGGTAGAGGATCCAATAGTAAAATCGGACTCCTAACAGCATCAAATGAGTCATTAAGTCCAAGAAAAAATTTCATAGTTCTTTTCTTATCTTCAATCTTACCAAGAGCCCCACATGTGCAATGGTACTCATATTGTGCAGTGAGGAGGCTAATCTCATCCCAGAGAGAGTTAAGTGGGTTAAAATAATTGATGACATTTTGTGATCCTTGCATACAATTTTCCAACTCACTATCTAATTGATAGAGCTTAGGGCCACTACACCTATCAAATCTAGATTCAATCTCTGCCCATAAACGAGCTGCACTATCAATATACTGAAAACCAGGAGCTAATTCCTTACTCACTGAGTTCAAAATCCAGGTATAAACTATATAATCAGTCTTTATCCAGGCATTGTAAATAGGGGAATTACGAGGTGGTTCGGGAAAGGAACCATCTATGAAATGTAACTTATTTCGGCCACTTAGAACACGTTTAATGCATCGGCTCCAGGTAAAAAAATTATTACCCGTAAGTGAGATGGTAACAAATTGCAGAGAAGTATGATCGTTCAGATTGATAGAGAGTTCATCTTGTGAACTTTGGTCTTGAGGATTTCCAGCCATGGATTCACGACCACTACTCTCACGATCGTCACTACTCGCTCGATCGTTGCCGCCGAGTGAAGAAAATGGGTTATCATCGGAGAGATGGCCGTCGGAGGTAGAAGATTGACCACCTTGTTCATCAGCAAGGATATTCCGCCATGACTGATTTGGATTCTTCTGATTTCGATTCTTCTTCCTACCCATAAAGGCAAATACACATGATCAAGATCGGAACCTGGCTATAGATACCATGTTAAGAGTTTAAAATCCGAGGAAGAAGAGGTAGAATTATTTTCTGTATTTCACACTTCTCATGCTCTTAGCTCAAAAATGTTTACAGAGAAGGCGATAAAATGAAACAAGAGAGATGCTCAGCATGTGCGCAGCACGTGAAACCTAACGGAATAAAGACGCAGAAATAACAAAAGCGTGACTACGCTTATTACAAACAGAATGAAGGAAAATAAAAGAAAATCACTTGATCACTTATCACATAGGCTGCAACAACTTCTTCCATGCAACACCAAGCTAAGATCCATCCTCACCACTCCGGAGTTTCTTTTCTACTAAGAACGACACCACCACTCCTAACCTTACCTTTGCGAAATGGCATGCACGAGACCAGATCCTCTGACTTTTTCTAATATCCACCCTCACTGAGAAATCTCTTGCTATTGTCATTGGATGCCAAATAGCCCGCGGCGTGTGCCATGTGCCTCCACCTCTTTCTAATATCCACCCTCACTGAGGAATCTCTTGCTACTGTCATCGGATGCCAAACAACCCGCGACGTGTGCCATGTGCTTACCAACGCTTATCATTACAACTCGAAAGTCCGTGAGTTAAGTCTGAAAGATGAGTTACTCTCTCACAAGCGTGGTAGTGCATCTGTGATTGAGTTTGACCCTCGTTTCAATGGTTTGTGTGATCATTTGTCTACCATGAACCGCTACATTGATGAATCGGACAAGGCTTACTGGTTGTCCGGAATTCTCTACCTTTACCACAACACGACTTGCACAAGAACATCTACCAGACTTCACCGCTCTTCTTGCCCGAGCTCACAACCATGATCTATTTTAGAATCTCCTCCCCATCCTTTGTTGCCTTCAATTCTGATCATCGACGGTGACACGACGTGATTCCAATAATTCTCGCTCTTCCTACGGTCGTGGGAAATCGTCCGGTAAAAAAGGATGTGGTCGAGGCCAAAATTGTGGTTGTCGTTGGTCTTATTTCTGTCGTGATCCCAACCATGATGCGTATGACAGTCTTAAACGCTTTGACAGATCATTTGACCGGTTCAATCGAGATTCAATTGTTGTCAATCTTGCCGAAGCATTTTCCACCAATTTCTCCACCTCCCGTTCTAATGCATCTGATTGGCATATTGATGTTGGAGCTCTGCGAACATCTCTTCGGATGCTAATAATCTTGATAATGCATCCTCCTACGCTAGAAGTGATCATGTCACCGTAGGTAAAGTTACAAATTTGTCTATTTCTCATACTGGTGTCACATCAGTTGCATTTACATGATGTTCTTGTGGTTCATGGCATTACAAAAAAATTATTATTAGTTAGCAAACTCACCCAAGAGTATCCGATTGTTGTCAATTTCTTTGATTCACAACTTCAGATTCAGAATCGGGACACCAGAAAGGTTCTTGCAACCGAGACTCATGATCATGGGCTATATATTCTAGACACTCATGCCATGACTCTTGTTGCCATTACTCAGAACAAACGATTGCATGCTTCATACGAACTGTGGCACTTTCGTCTCGGTCATACTGCTCCTTCTGTTATTAGTTTATTGAATAAACTAAATTTGATTTTTGTTATTTCATTATTACCTCGCCCTACAGTCTGCCTATCTTGTCAACTTGCTAAAAGTTCACGTTTACCTTATTCTATTAATGAGAAATGTGCTTCAGGATTATTGGATTTGGTTTACTGTGATTTGTGGGGTCTAGCACCCATATTATCATCTTATGGTTTTTGATATTATGTAACTTTTATGGATGATTTCTCTTGATTTATTTGGTTCCCCTACAAGCAAAATCAGAATTTGTCGATGTATTCTTATCTTTTCAACGCTTTGTGGAAAACCAATTGTCCTGTAGAATTAAAACCTTTCAAAGCGATGGGGGTACATAGTTCACTAACTCACGACTTCGTACACATTTTAAAAAGTTTGGAATCCATCATCAAATTTTGTGTCCTTATACGCCCGCGCAAAATGGGCGAGCTGGGCACAAGCACAGACATGTGACTGAAATGGGGCTCACTTTTCTATTTCACGTTGCTTGCCCGATACATCTATGAGTTGAAAGTTTTAATACGGTTGTTTATATCATCAACAGACTTCCTACTTCTCACTTAGGTGATAAATTTCCATTTCAGCTCCTTTATGGCCAAGTAGCTTCTTATGCCTCGTTCCATGTTTATGGGTGTCGGGTTTTTCCATGTCTTCATGATAATGTTAAGAACAAGTTTAAACCAAGGATTATACCTTGCATCTTTATTGGCTACAACCTTCATCATGAAGGATACAAATTTTCGATCCGACCACCTCGTGCATCTATGTTACACGAGATGCAAAATTCAATGAAGGATTCTTTTTATTCTCACACTCTGCTCGATTGGTTGAACCATCTACCTTGGACATTTCAGTCTTTGATGGTTTAATTTTATGGTATGCTTCAGTTCCTTCTTCCGCAAATTCCACACCGACTCCATTGCCATGTTCAACTACTATTCCTTGTCGTCTTTGTTCGGCATATTCCACCACAGCCATCAACCTGCAACAGGTACCAGCTCCAGCTCCTGTTGATGTTCCAGCAACTCCTCCTCCACCTCCATTGATTTCTCCCCCTCTAGCTTCAGTTGCTCCTCTTGAACGCATTCACCCAATGCGTACAAGAGCTTAATCTGGGATATTTAAAACACAAAATCCTGTTAATCTCACCAAAGTTGATCCTTCACCGCTACTTTCCACTCTCAGCTATCTCAAAACTGCATAACATCGAATCTGCATTTAAGAGCCCACATTGGGTGCAAGCCATGAATGAGGAAATGCAAGCACTTCGTGACAATTACACTTAGGTCTTGGTGCATCGCCCAATGAATACTAACAATTTCCACTCTCAGCTATCTCAAAACTACATAACATTGAATCTGCACTTAAGAGCCCGCATTGGGTGCAAGCCATGAATGAGGAAATGCAAGTGCTTCGTGATAATTACACTTGGGTCTTGGTGCCTCGCCCAATGAATACTAACATCGTAGGTTCTAAATGGGTCTTTCGTACCAAACTTCGGGCTTATGGTTATCTCGATTGGCACAAGGCACGCTTTGAGGCTCAAGGATTTAGTCAGTTTCCCGGCCATAACTTTACTCATACTTTCAGTCTAGTGGATAAAGTTTTTATCGTTCATATAGTTTTATCTATTGTGGTCATGACAATTGCGACAGCTTGACGTAAAAATGTATTCCTAAATAGAAACTTATCATCCACCGTCTACATGGAGCAGCCCCTCTATTTTACATATCCCTAGTTTCCTCACCATGTATGTCGACTTCAAAAAACTTTATATGATCTTCGAAAAATTCTTCTCGCTTACCAATGATATTAAGATTTTCTTCTATCACTAGGATTCATCTATAGCAACGCTAATACATCTTTATTTGTCCTTCAAACTGGTTTGGTATTGATCTATTTTCTGGTTTACGTGGATGACATTATTATAACCGACAGTAATAATAATAATGCAATATTCATGCTTTTAATTAAGTTACAAAAGGGATTTCCCATAAAGGATCTTGGTCGTTTGGGTTATTTTCTCGAGCATGAAGTCTCTTATTCTTGATCCGATATTTTCTAAATTAAACTAAGGATGCACGAGATATTCTTCTATAGGAATTGTATACATAAAATCATTATGATTGGTATATTAGGAAACATTATGTTTGATATACTGGTAATCATTAATGAATGACAATAAACAACTCATGTATGAATTGACAATCATACAATACGAACAAACACATCCAATTATCTCATTGATAAGGAGATCATACAATGTGTAAGAGATCACAGAAGATCGTATAGATCGTTCGACCTCGCAAGATATAAACATTCATCACAACTAAGATAGCTTTTGGTATGACTGTTGGTTTAGGCTGCGACACACAAGTCCTATAAGTGATTTATCTTGGTTGCTTTGTGTGACCGGTACACCTCAATTTATTGATAGGATCAACAGTGGGACGAACAATTCTACTAGGCATTTTAATGAGTAAAAATCTCGGTAACTTGGTTGGATATATAGCCAATTGAAGGTTGAGGGGCACACATGGGTTGACTGTCACTTTGACTTGCTATGGTGGAGAGTCTTATATGTACTCGTATACCTAAATCTTGGGAGATGACAGTTTGTGTGGGATTTTCTTGGGCTGGATTTAGATAACCATATTCGTTTCTGGATGATGACATTCCCTGGAAAGCTCACGAGGTTCGTTATGCTAAGTCCTGTAGGTTGAATCATTGATTCAAGCATAAACAGTAAGGGTTGAGTAGTACGACTCAGGAATAATAAGAGATTAATTAATTGTAGCTAATTGTCATATGCTGAATTAATTAATGTCTGAAACCTTAAATATAGGGATTAACCAAGTCGACGCAACCCGTTCCTAATAACGTAGTAATAAAGGGGTAGATTATCATTAATTCTCTGGTGGCATGAATTAATGTTTGTTAATTAATTATGTTCTAGGTTGAACATCAAATTAAGTAATAGGAGGTCCACTTTATTATTTGCATTTGATCCCAAGGTTGGCCAATTAAATGCTCTGAGCTCATTAGGCTTATTACACCATAATAGCATGTACTCTAGATCTACAAATAAATAAGTTCTCTCAGTCCCACATATGAATCACAGTTTAACAAACTGAAACTTTTGAGAGAAATAGAGAGACGGTGACTGCAGTAGGAAGAGAAGGAGAAATTGAGCTCTTCCAGTACAGTTTCAATCCGGTAGCGTATCCTCACCAGATTTTTGGATCGAGTAAGAGAACATATTAGAAGATCAAATCTGTAGGAACACCTGAAGATTATCTTCCGCAAATATCTATTATCCGCTATCCAGGTAATCCTTCAATCCATCACATTAAATTAAATGTGAGCATGCAAAGGGTATTTATTGTATGTCATGGTATTTATTTCTGATAGTTTAAAGAAATAAATGACTATTTGCATCGCCTATTGTAGAATCTGTTCATACATCTTCTATGTCCAAACTTTTTGGGTGCCTAACCGATTTCTATGCCTTTAGCTCCAGGTGTTGCACTCATCAAAGACGAACGATTGTTTGAAGATGCTACCTTATATCATTCTCTTGTCGGCATTTATAATACTTGACAATAAATTGCCTGGATCTTGCTTATGTTATGAACACCGTGAGTCAATTTTAGCAAATCCCAACTAAAACTCATTTTCAAGCGGTAAAACGCATCTTGAGTTATGTTAGAAGAACATTGAGGTTTGGTTTGTCCTTTTCTCCTGGAAAAAATGGCTCTTCTTGGATATTCCCATAACGATTTGGTGCACAATTTAAACACACGCTACTCAACCTACGTCTATGCCATTTACCTTGGGCCAAACCATATTTCATGGAGTACCAACAAACAATAGTGTTTCGCTCTAGTAGCGAATCCGAGTATCGCGCCATCGCTAACATGATTTTGAACTTATTTTGGTAACTCATCTTCTTCGAGATTTTTATGCTCTCCCATCAACGACGACGCCTGCTCTTTTTAGTAACAATTGTAGTGCATTGTCTTTAATGCAAAATCCCGTGTCTCATAAGCATGCCAAATATATCGACATCGACTGTCAGTTTATTCGGGAGCTTGTGGGTTCTAATCGATTGGTTACTTAGTTTGTTCCCTCACACATGTAGTTTGCTGATATGTTCACAATAAGTCTTCCGAAGTCGATCTTTGCATTATTACATGCCAAGCTTTGCGTCTCACCTGCACCGATGCTTCACTTGTGGAAGGTGTTGAAGATAATGATAATATAAGAAGTAATATTATGAAATAAAATATCTTCTACTATATTCTTGATATTCTCGTTTCCTATTCTTTCACTTATTATGTAAATGGCAAAGTCTCATGTGAGACGGTCTCATCATTTTTATTGTGAGACGAATTTAATTAAATGATGTATTTTTTTATTGCAAACGATGTTTCACCATTTTTATTGTGATATTAGTTTAATGAAATAATGTATTTCTTTATTGCAAATGATGTATTTCTTTGTTGCAAATAATGTAATTCTTAAAAATGAAATGATGTAACAAGATCCGTCTCACAATAAAAAAAATAGTGTGACCGTCTCTCAAGAGACCAACTCTATGTAAATATATACTTCATGTAATTCTTTTTTATACTCAATAAAATACACATTTACCAATCTTCACAATTGGAAAACCAGACTAGCTACGCAAAACTAACATGGAACGAAGACAAACCAATACTACAAAAAAATGCAAATTTGCGACAAAAGAAAAAAGGTCGCAATTTAGCGACGAATTAACGACGGAATAAAATTTTAAATTTTGCGATGTAATTTTCCGTTGCAAAATTTTTGCGGCGGAATATGATTTTCGTTCTTTATTTTTATTATATGTATATTTTTTAGTACTTGTTATGAATGATATTAGTGATTGGTTCAGCGGTAACGTGCCCAGCACGCGTACGAGAGGTGCCGAGTTCGAATTCCCTTGGACACACGCCACAAAATTTGATGGTTGGACCGGCCAGTTCAAAAGTGGTTAAAAAAAACTCAAAAATTATTTTTTGAAGGAAAAATTTACAGCGGATTTGCGAATTGCGTCATAAATCCGTCGCGAAAATTTGCAACGAATTCAACTTTCGGTTACAAATTTTTTTGCAACGAAGGTTTTTGCGACGAAAAAATTCCGTCGTAAAATAGAAGTTTGCGATGGATTTGTGACCAATTTTGTCATTGCAAAATGGGCGATTTTTTGGTAGTGCAATAATCAGCATCACAAGTTTATGTTATTTTGCGCAAGATTATTCATTTGTCCACGTAACAACGAATCTGGAATCTTGATTAATTAAAAACATATCTACTAAATATACTAATTCAGAGAAGTCCTTCACTGTACAGTTCCCGCCCAATCCTACTTATTAATTATCAGCCATGCACGTGCATTGATTGTTTATATAACTTGTGTTTTTTTTTTAAAAAAAAAAAAGAAATTAACTATCCTAATATATAATTTTAGATTAATATATTTGATTTTGTGTGTGATAGAAGTCTAGAGGATATGGTCAGTCATAAGTCCTGAGACTCCTGACACAGTGTGACCCGTCAAAAAGTTACTACATTTTATATTATTCTTTTTAATTATCTTTATTTTTTGCAATTAATTACCAAGAGTAGAGCCAGATCAATTATTATATGTCGCTCTCAGTCACTTTTCGAGAATTCAAAATTTCAAACTTAAAACCAAAATCAATTAAAAAAATCTCAATTTAAATATAAGGATTGTCCACAACCCTCATAACTCTTGCCCATATCCCCATCCTATCTCACTTTTTCACTGTGCAATATATTTTCAGGTTCTGCAAGATTGAAATCATTCATTTTTTTCTATAAAATCCCATCTCCCGAACACTCTCTTTCTCAAAACTATGCACCACTTCTATCATATTCGACGAAGGTATTCGGGTTTATTTGCGTTATCTCACTCTTATTTTATCAATAACATAATAGTTTATCTTCGTTTATTCTATATCAACAATAAGAGTTGGTTGTTTTTTTTCTTCACTTGCAGAGTCAATTCTGAATAAGCTTCCTCACAATTTTTGCAGCTGGAAACTAAACACATATCATAAGGATGCATAAGAAGGTAAATCATAAAACTTCTATATACATTATATAAACAAACTCAAAATAAAACTTCTATATACACTATATAAACAAACTCAAAATATTAGACAAGGAATTATATTTCTAATTATATAAATATATGTTACTTATATTCACATACTTACTTTGAACAGAGAGAAGATGACTCCAGTCATATTGAATGTCCGAAACAACAAAGCCGGCCAAAGATGAAAAAAAGAGACGAGAAGGTTTATTCCACAATAACCGTTCCGTCTTGAAATAAAATAAAAGAGACAGATAAGGTTGCAAGTCATTTGGAGCCTGGGGCAAACAATGGATTCTTCTGGCAAATAAGAGAGAAAACAAAAGAGAAGGAGATAGACATGAACTACACTAGAGGTGGAGTGCATAATTCAATCAATAGTCCAGGTTTTTTTAAATTCAAAAATCAAAAGTAATTTGTTACTCCCTCTATACCGGTTTAATATTCTTATTCACTTTTGGTACAATAATTAGAATGAGTTGAAACTAATGAGTTGGAATAAAAGTGAGACAATTGAATTAGGACTATTTACTTTTATCACAATTGTATAAATACACATAACAATCAAATATATCCACATCTCATTTTTATCTTTGAAGTTTTCTTCTGTTTTGACCTATACCACTCTTTCAAAAAAAACATCACAAAACATATCCACGTTTACTTACCATAGTTCTTTACTGGCAGGTCAATTCATCATCAACCGTCACATTTAAAAATTAAAACCAGAGAAGAAAATCAAATCAACATGCAAGCCGTGAATCAAAGTCAAGAAAGCGGGCGAGCATCACTTGGGATTGGGAATGATCAGTCCTGGGTGAATGACAAGAAATTTTATAGAAATGAAGAGAACAAAAAGTTTCGTCGGAAAGATAAATAAGAAATTCGATGAATAATTTCATCAATAGTATATCTTGAGGGCGCCACATCCATAACCATGTGTGTTTAGCTGTAAAATTATTGAAGAGATTGGAAGTTTGGGAGGAGTATGAAATAAAAGTTGTCCACAAAATCGAGAAAATTATTAACAGTGAGTGGTCTTGGAACTTGGAGCCCAAGTAAAAATAAAGAGTAGTGAGTGGGTTAGTTGGCTGAAAAATTGTGGACATAAATGTAAGAAAAGAAAAATGAATAAATATGTTTTTTAATATATAAAGGTCCATTTTCTTTGTCAGAATCCGATCCACAAATAACAAATATATCAATGAGTTAAAAAAAAAAAAAAAAAAAAAAATTCTGACCAAAATCCCAGTTTCTAAAGCAAATTCAAGCCGCTCATGTAGATGTGTAGTTTTAATATAAATTACTCCCTCCGTCCCACCTCAATTGTCTCACTTTCCTTTTTCATCCGTCCCACCTCAATTGTCTCATTACTTAAAAAGATAATTTTTTCACACTCAATAATAAAATATTAATTTCACTCAACTTACTTTACACTCACACTCCTTGGTTATTGTGCCGAAAGTCACCGGGACAATTCAGCCGGGACGGAGGGAGTACATGATAAATTTACTGTTATACAACAAAATAAAGTGGAGTAGATGTGAGCCTGTGAGGTGATTTTGTTGGGTTCAAGAAAAATGTATAGGGAAGTCAGAGATAAATGGATGAGTGCAAGTGATGTGATGGGGTGGAACGAGTTTTTGTTTTATAATTAATAACCACAATAAATTGAAAACTCAATTTATTTGACACCACCTATTTGGATATTAGAGATCACGTATGAACATTTTCATGAACTTTTATTTTCACTCTTTTTTATTCATGTAAAGGGATAAAACTTATATTCTTATGTTTATTGTATTGAATATAGATTCTATTAAATTATTTAAGCATGTTCTATCATATTATAGTTATAATTAAGTGAGTTTCTAGAATCATGGATAATATATTCGTAATATATTTTAGCATGATTCTGATCTTGAAAAAAGTACTATATTTAATTAAATAGAGTCCTTAATGTGACTCATGATATTGAGATGTGATACATATTATCACACTATAATATATATCTATATTATTGAGATATAACATAGTAACATTATTAGATTGCATATACATCACACTGAGTATAATGGGTAATAATTATAATCACTCTTGATGTTTAATATTAATAAAGCTCAATCATTAGATCATATCAATTCAAAGACTCAAGTTCATTTTGAAATTATCCATTTTACTTAACATAAGATCTAATTTATTGACATGAATACGTACACCCACCTTAATTTTGCCACCTTTAATATGATCTACTAATATATTAAAAGAAAATAGTAATTACACTAAGAAAAAGACGGGAATAGTATTAAGTAATAAAATTAAATAAATATTCATACATTTACATCAAAATCATAAAAAAAATTGAACTTGCAAAAAAAAAAAAAAAACTACCCATTATCATAGTGCAGTCCATTTTTAGAAAAAAAAACTATTTTATTTTAATAAAAATAAAATGTATAATAAAATTATTTCATAAGATTTTAAACATGCACAATAATAAAATTATTTCAAAAATTTTAAACTTTTATTTTTAAAAAGCAAAAACCTTCATCACTTCGTATAAATAAATAAATAAATATTTACTTTTTTCATATGAATACATTTATTTTTGTTACAATGTTTAATATAATAATTCCGTGCAACGCACGGGTGAAATTCTAGTATATCCAAAACGAATAAAGAGGAAAATATAACACAATCCATCAGTTTTTCAGTGAAAAAGAAATGCTAATTGGGACCATACTTTGACATACTTATTCACATAATTCTCCCAAGTTATTCAATCATAAGCTTTAGTTTCCCCAGAAGTTGGTGTGTTTGACAAGTGTCGAGAAAATTTATCCAAAAAATTTATTATGGTAGACGATTTTATCCAAGTTAGCTAATAAGATTTTTTTCGATTAGTCACACGTTGGATTTCACTTGGTCGTCACGTCATGTGACTCATAAAAAATTAATCACTGTTAACTAACTTGGATAATATCAAACTCATATTGTCTGAGAAGTAAAATATTTTGCATAAAATTCCGTATTTTTTCCTAATCAATATATATCGGTCAACTTGCACACTATATCTTAAACCATCAATTATATCATAAATTATGTAATAATATCAAACATTTAAATTTTACATCAATCGTCGAGTATATCATTCAATAACAATCAACTGCATCCTAGTTTAATAATTTTCTGTTTTCTGAAAACGAACTCAGTTTTCATCTTTGATTTTAAACATAAACATGAATTTGAGAATAATCATTTTTGTTTGTAAATGGATTCATAATTGATTGATTATGGGTCGACATCAGACTCTAGCCCAAGCCCAATGTCCATTACCTTGTTTTATTTTTTTTTAATAAACTTATACAATTGGAATGATGGTTAAAATTACACGTGTTGAATTCTTATCAAAAAGTGCTGATGAGGCTGACAATAACGTGTATTTTATTCAATAATTTCACTTTTTTTTTGTTTGTAAGATTAATTAATTCCAATTGAATAATCGTATTATCCGAGAAAGTTAAAATAAACACAATCGGACGACGGACGACGGATGACGTAGAGAGAGAAGATACAAAGGGGGAGAGAGAGAAAAGAGAGAAGCTTAATTTTTTATATTAAGCTGAAACGGGTCGGGTTTGAGTTTGAATTCATCTCCGTTTCCCATATTAAAAATTGGTTGCATATTTGGATTTGTTTGGGTCAAAATTCTTAGTTTTGTTTCGTAACTTTTTATTTTATATGATGGATTTTGAGATTGGTGAATTTTTAATTTTCGTTTATCTATGTCGATTGATTGAACCAATCACACAACTGATGCTATGCTACAGTACGATTGAATCTACTATAGCAATCAACAAATGAATTATTTAATATGAAATTATATTTCGAATATATCATTTTAAGAAATTGAAGTAGATGGTTTTCAATTTTCTATTTAAACAATTTTGTCATTTTTTTCAACTCAACTTCATCTTTTTTTGGTTACAATTTTGAGTCTAGAAAAAAAGTGTGGGTTAGTGTGAGAAAAATTCAGATTACATGTATATTTTATAAAATAAGGCAAGTGAAGAAGAAGAAGAATAATTGATTTTGAAATATTTTATTTGAGGCAAAAATTAGTATGAGATAATATTTATTTATTAAATGGCCAGACTGTAACGCCCCCATCTGGCCTTCCAATATGGAGCCGCGTTACATTGATGTTTCAGGTTTTCGATGAGCATTTAAAATAATTAGAACAGCAAGACTGAAACATTAAATAAAAATATTCAAACAGTAACTATTATCCTTCGAGTCAGTTAACAAGATAAACTTAGTCAAAAACAAACTTTTAAAATGGAAGGCAAATTCAGAGCGCGGTGCAACAGTGTGTGTAGCGTGATGGTGACATGTATATGAAGATACATGTCACAGGATCTGTACATTTTCCTCAAAAACACTTATTCTTCTTCTTCTGCTTACACCCGCTACCTCCATTCCTGCTGCTTAACCTGCACGATTTAGAAATATCGCGAGGGCTGAGTACTTTCGTACCCAGTGAGAAACATACCAAAAATATACATTATATATGAAACATGCTATGCAACACACACAGCTAAACACGGGGTTTTGTTGAAATAAACCGTGCTAGCCAAATCATTTTACTCACACACCCGTTATTTTTAGTGTTGTCATATCTGTTCGATTTTGTAACTGGAAGCTGGCCGACTTCCAAGTTACGATGACTAGTAAGGAATGAGTACACACTCAACCTACTGTCATTTAGAGTGCACTAGTCTCAGAAATCCTGTTTGAGACCCGATCGCTTATTAAATCATAATTCATAATCAATCATCAACATCATCACAATCATCTCATCAAATCTCCGACCACATAACATGTTCCCCTTATATCTTCATAATCCCTTCGTATGGCGTCGCTACCCCATACTACTAATGAAGTTCTAGCGCAGTTATAAGAAACTGGTTCCGAACTCATTATTTTACTCTCTGTCGACGGGAAACGACAGAGGACAGTATGACAACACAAAACATGCATAGCATTTTCAATTTAAAAGCAAAACATTTTATCACGCATTTTGAAAAGAAAACACGCATTTGATTTTTATAGATTTGAAATAGTTTCCCACCTCGTTTCCTTGGCTTTAATTTAGATGCTTGAGCTTATCGGTCCTCCGCTTTCAATTTCCTACAATCAGTCATAATTTACAGGTTTAGAATGAATATTCTAGGACCATAATATACATAACTATAGCCAACTCAACCCCAACATAAGTCTCATGATCAACCCTTCATCCTTCCATAACTTTTAAATTCCAAACATGATAAATTCTCAACCCGGATTTGAAATCTCAACCTCCAACACTTTCAAGTTCATTTTCCATGCTATATATGTATTTCAAATCATAATATACTCAATAGGGTTGAAAGGATATGAAATGGGGTTAGAAATAATTTAAAAACCATGTTTTGTACTTAGGGGTCGAAGTCCATTCCGAACGGAATGCGTTCGTCCCGAGCGGGACGAACGAATTTCGAAAATTGGCCAAAGGCCGTACCAGATTCCGAGCGGGATCACTTCCATCCCGAAAGGGATGCCTCATCCCGAAAGGGATCATCCTGTCCCGGAAGGGATGGCCCTGCCACCCTGCGCGACTTTTGCGAGAGCCGTCCCGAGCGGGATGGCTTCGTCCCGTTCAGGACGAGTCGTCTTCCTCGCGAACTCCGGCCCTGTAACTCCAATTTCCCATCGTTCTACCCACCCAAACTCACATGCAATCAAACCATTACACTCCTAAGACTCCCTAGATGACGATTCTAGCAATGGATTGCGAATTAGACGCCAATCTACAAGTGGGGAGTTTCTCACCGGAGTTTATGGAGATTGACGGCGGTGGAGGGGTTTTCCGGCGACCCAACTCGTAGCTTTCGATGTTCGAATGACCTACACAAGCTAGAGAACACAATTCTATCATTAAAACTCCAATCCAAGGTCGAGAAATCAAGATTCAATCAAATAACCCCAAATCGCATAACTCACCCACCTCAACTTCTCTCTAGCTTTTCTCCGTGAATACTCCACCTCACGAGCTCTACCTTAGCTCGATTTGAAGCTGGAAGAGAGGGCTATCCGAGGGTGGTGGCGGTTCGTCGAGCGGTGGCCAGAGGCGACCGGAATCTGGCCGGAAAGAAGAGGTGGCGGGCTGGGGGTCTGGGTTTCTCTCTGAAATCTCCCTTTCTCTCTCTTCGAATGACACAAGGCTGGGGCTGATTATGATATAATTCCCTTTACAATATATGATGTATACATTATTCCACCATATATATTACTCTATTTATTTATGTACATATATCCATTTAATTATAAGTATGAATATAATATTAGAATATAATAACACTCTTCCCATCTATACATATAATGTATATGAATACATTCAACTTCAATTTCCAATACATAATAATTCCAAATTAACATGCATAAACTTCCAAATCTCATTCTCCAACACAATATTATTTCCATAATTTCCTTCAATTCTCTCAAAATATGAACATACAACTCAATCCCAATCTCCAAAATTCAAATAAATCATTCCCCATTAATTCTCAATTGAGATGAATATTCACTGTTACATCCGAACCATTTAGACAAGATTGAAGTTTAAATACGGGGTATTACACAGACATTCCAAATAGAATGGATTTTACACTATATGCATTTTAATCGGAATGTTTATTTATGCATAACACCTTCCAATTATTATGTAAATGATGTATTTTATAGATATATCATTTAGTTTTTGTTCAGATACTTATTCCGAACAAAATATATTGTATGTAAAATGTACTTTGAACAGAATGTGCATTCCGAATAAAATATGTGTAACATAAAATGAATTGCGAACGGTGCACTCAAATATCTTACTGTCTAATAAAAACACATCCCATACAAACTCACTCTTTATTTGAAATTTTTATTCATAAGCTATCGTGAACGTGAAGGGTCTCTTAAAAGATACTGTTTCAATTTACTAAATTGAGAATCTTAACGAAGCTTAATTTAGAAAAGTAGGCATTCGGAGTAGAATACCCTGAATTAAGCTAATTTGAAAGTAATTAAATACTCGTTTTATTATTTTAAGTAATGACGAGGATAAATAAGTTGCTGTCGTACACATAAATAAATGGCCCTAATAATAACCCCAACTATAATGATGTATGCATTTCTTTTCCATAGAGTTCCAAGTATTATGAATTAATATATAAGGTAATTAACTTGAAGGAAAAAAAATAGGGTGAAGTTTCAATTTAGCTCTCCAACTATTAATAAAAGAACATATTACTCCCTTTTGATTATTAGGATCAATTACACTCATCCAGCTCACATAAACCCTTTTTACTTTTAAGATTTCTATTATACCATTATTAAAAACATTATGGATATTTTCAAATTTTCTGTTTATTTTAGTGCGTTTTATTTTGATAATCTTTTATTTATTGAATCATGGAATTATTAAATATGCAACCATATTATTATTTAATTTTTTATGACATTGTGCTTTTTTTTAATATATCTGGTATTTACTGTTTTGGTTTTATTTTAAGTATACAATAATCAATATATATATTTATGTATCCTTATACATATTTAAGAAATATGTAACGAGTATCTTATTTATCTTTCTAGTTTTTATTTTAAGAATGTATTAATTCTCCCCAATTTGATTTTGGACTTTTCTTATAAACTTGGAATTAATGCTTATTATTTTTTAAAACTCTTTTTATTTTAATGTTGAATTATTAATTAGAGACAAGTATCCGGACTGCTACTACAAATTGTGTATCAGTATATATTTTAAGGAACTAGGAATTTTCAAATATCAAAATAATATATAAAAAAAATCTCAAAATACAATAGTTTCTCGTAATTATTTTTTCTTTAAGTTAAATTTAAATTACACTAAAAAGTCAACAAAATTTATTTAAATTCAAATAAATTATGTTTTGCTTCTCTTGCCCAGATTAAAAAAAAGTAGCGAAATTTTTACTCTTTTTTTAGAATAAGCTAGTGGTGGCATAATTATTTTTAAGTATATTTCATAACAAAGTTAAATAAGAAAATCACATTACGAAACAAACTCAAAATGAGAAAAAATATATATATAATAATAAACAAAAATTAATCTAGTAATATAAAATACTTATATAAATTTATAAGGGCATAATCGGAATATTAATTAAGTAAAGGGGTTTAAATGAATCAATCTTAAAAATTGAGGGGTGTAATGTTCCTCTAGTAATAATTAAAGGGCTAAACTGAACCTTATCTTTAAAAAAAATATAATTGTAAAAATGGTGTAAGTAGAAGTAAAAGAGAGGGAGTAGTGAGTAGGTGTGAGAGAAGGAAATAGTGAGGCGACCCGTGAATAGTTAAAGATAGAAAAGGGAAAGAAATGGATCCCAAGGGCACCCTACTATTCTTTTCTAATTGGGTACAATTTGTACTACCTACCTTCACCAAGTCCCCAAGCATCATACCATTCCAAAACATTATTAATTAATTTACACACACACTCACTTACTCACACGTATATATATACATACATACATATACATATATATATATACAGAGAGAGAGAGAAGAGGAGAGTGGTTGCATATATATGACAGAAAGGTAAAGACATTGCTTGGGGGAAGGCATGGGAGGGTCTGCCACACTTTGCAGACCACACTATGCATTCAGACAACGATCCGCTCACTATTGCATCCCTCTTTTTTAATTCATTTAATTTCCTCTACATATTAATTAAAAGTTTATTATTATATATAAATATACGAACTAAGAAAGTATATATCTAGAATTCAGTGAACATTTATTACATATATATTAGTAAAACATGAATTAATATTAGTATGCATGCAAATGCAAATGCAAGTATGAAAGGCGTAGTTATCCGGAAATGAGTGATTTAGGAAAAAGAGAAGAAGGGATTATATGTGGGTGGATATATAATTAATGTGGGTGTTGAAAAACAAAAGGCCTGACCAAGGGGTCCTATGTCCATAATTCACGTCACTCTTTTCTTATTTGGTATTTTTTGGAATTTGATGTGCAAATCCGACCAATTCCTTTTTTTTCTTATTCAATTATTCATTAAATATGAGGTGAGAGTGAGAGTGAGAGTGAGAGTGAGAGTGAGAGTGAGATATAGTATATTATTATAATAAGAATAAGAATGAATTCAATTGAATTGAATTTATTAATGTAATGGAATGGAATGGGAGAGAAATTAAAAGGGAAAAAATAGGGTGAGTGGGTAAGGAAAGAGAATTGGGGTGGTGTTGGTGTGCAATAATGAAGGGTGGGATGGGACCAAGTGGCAGGGCGTGGGAGAGGACGAACATGACCTTGTCGGTTGTTTTGATCATCATCCATTCTTAATCTCATTCGTTTCCCACTCATCTCCTCTCTCCTCCCTTAATAATCTTTAGCTTCGTCACAAGCAACCAACCTGTCTCTTGTTGGATACTTAGTTGGCTGTTGGAACCACTGCAACACACTCCCCTCCCCTCCCAATCCCACCCCCCCTACCCACAACCCCTCCCTGGCCTCCTTTTCTTTCCCAATTATCTCTCTCGACTCCTTCGCCTGCTGCTTGCTTTACTTCATTTTGTTGAGTTTTATCAAATTATGAGTCCACTTAGGGCAACTCTCCACATGCTTTTTGCTTTCTCCTTCTCATTTCTTCACTAATTGAAGGGTTTGAGCTGCCACAAAATGGATTTCGAATCGTGGGCTGCTCCGAGTTTGAATAATTTTGATATGAAGATCATGAATCAGAAATTTGGAGTTAGCTAAGCTACTATCTCGATCAATATTTTCATCTTTTCCGTTGTTGAGTGAGTTTTAGACTGCGTGGGTGCGAGAGAGAGAGAGAGAGAGATTGTTAGGGTTTATAAGAAGAGTATGTCGTTGCCTGGAGAGGAGAAGGAAATGAGGGTACAAGCTTCTTCCTTAGGGTACAACATCAGCTCCCTCGAAATCCCGCCGGAGAAATCCAGAAACCCCGACCCATATTCCGGCGGATCCAAGCCCAAGCCCTCGACGCCGAGAATCAGCTACCGCGAGTGCCTCAAGAACCACGCCGCCAACATCGGCGGGAACGTCACAGACGGCTGCGGCGAGTTCATGCCCAGCGGCGACGAAGGAACCCTCGAAGCCCTAAAATGCGCCGCCTGCAGCTGCCACCGCAACTTCCACCGCAGGGAACACCACGGCGAGTCCGCCGCCGCCACGGCCATGGTGCACCCTCTCCAGCTCCCCCCGCCGCTTCCCTCCCCCTCAATGAGCCAGCACCGCGTCGGCACCCACTGGAGCCCGATGGTGCAGCCGGTGAAGATGGCCTTCGGCAGCGGCGGAGCTGGGAGCGCCGGCACTGACTCCTCCAGCGAGGAGCTCAACTTCAATGCCTTCCACTCGAACGCGGTGGCACCCCCGCCGCCCCATTTCGTGGCGAAGAAGCGCTTCCGGACGAAATTCACGACGGAGCAGAAGGAGAAGATGCTGGAGTTCGCGGAGAAGGTGGGGTGGCGGATTCCCAGAGAAGATGATACGGAGGTGCAGAGGTTCTGCGCAGAAGTTGGAGTGAAGAGGCAGGTTTTCAAAGTGTGGATGCACAACAACAAGAGCTCTTCCAAGAAAACCCCCCAAGAGTTTTAGATTTTATCATTCATATATATATATTTATATAATATATTTATATTTTTGTATTGAATTTCGACGATATTAATTTGGGGGATTCATCATCACCATCACCATTATCATCCTCATCATCTTCATATATATTAGTTTTAGATCATGGTAATTTAGTGTAGTAGAATATTGGTATGTTGATTGATAGGGCATTTTGCCTTGCTTATGCATGCTTCTTTCTTAGTCTATTCATCAAATTCATTTCATATGATTTTTCTTTTCATCATTTCATGTTATTGAATGAATTTGAGACATTAAGGTTGAAGAGGAATATATATATCATTTCATTATTCATATATATATATGGTTTAATTTGCATTTAATTTACTACTACTTTAGATATTGATGGCACATTTAATACATGCATTTTATTTACATTATTGAATAGCTGATGAAAAAAAGAATCACTTTGTTTGGTGCTTCAATACTCATCATTTTTGCAGTATCAGATGCAATCTTTACTGCACCAAAAGCTTCCATGGAGTTGTACCATCAACACCTGCATTCAATTATTAATTTTTTACTTCAACTATATACCTGCATCTCTTTAATTATCTTATCTCTTGAGTCTTCAGTCTTGACTTTTTTTTTTTTTCCAACTTTCATTTTATCTGATGAAATGTCAGATTTTTCCTGCAGTTTTGATGATAACATGGACTTCTCTCCGTATATACTTGAATGAAATTTTTGTTTGGATTTAATTTCATTTTATTCAAACAAATTAAACAATTTTTGTTACCAGAATCTTGCTGGTAAATTTCATTACATACACTAATATATCAGTACATAATTTTGATAAGATAACATACAGTATTTTTAACTATGTAATCTGTAATATGGTTGTTATATATGTATATATGCAAATGCATTTTTCATGTAATAATTTTTTACACTTACAATTACAAACTCACAGCTGTCATAATTTTCTATTAGAACAAAAAACCGAGGTTTGAACACATAAAATTATTTAACTAATCAAATAATCATCCAGTTAATAAAATTGTGAATTTTTTTTTTCAGAAAGTTCAAGAATTTTAATTGAGTACATTGAAATTCAAATTGACTTATCAACCGGACTTATATATTTCAATTGTGATGTCTTTATTACTTTTGCATCGATAGTTCTTTAGCTTCTTGGAACGTATATGAAATTCGTCTGAAATACTTCATTTGAAAACAATTGTTTATGTAACTCCGACGGGTTTTTTTTATGTATGTTGCGGTCGGGTAGAATAACTAAACCGACATTCCAACAAATTTTCTTCTCATAGAATAAAATCAAAAATTTCACACATTTGGAATGCAAAAAGAAAATAGATATTTCCTCCGTTCTGTCTAAGTAGTCTCATTTGCTTTTGACATAATTATCAATGTTTGTGAGTGTAGTGGAATTAATATTTTATTGGTGAATGAGAAAATATTTGTCATTTAAGAAAATAGACAAATAGATGGGACAAACCAAAAAAAATTAGACTACTTAAACGGAAGGTAGAGAATATTAATTAATTTCTTAAATGATGGGTTCCATCCCTCAATTTTCAAGAAATTTCAAAAAATATTTTCTTGTTGAAGTGTATTTATATTCCAACTTTTGAAAAAATTGCAAAGAAAATAATTAATGTATGGATTGAGCTGTATTAATATTGGATATGTTTGAACAGTCTATTAATAGGTTGGTTTCGCAAATTTTTTCTATTAGGGTGAGGTCATTTTGAAACACAAATTTAATGAGGATAAATGATATATTATATTTAAATTTGCTCATCATATGTGGAATTTCGACTGCATAAAGGACTTGATATATGGTTTGACATATTTATTTCAAATTCATATCCATGCATTGGAATATATAGCTTGATCAAAACCTAGATGATTTGAAGATGTATTCATGATATATACGATAGTATATTTTTAGTTAGGGAGAATTAATATTCTTTGATTTTAACATATATGAAATATCTAAGATTGATAAATGATAGTATATCTCTATTTGAATCAAAGTTAATTTATTTAAGTTTTTCCTTGGATTGATATAATCGCTTTTTTATTAATGGATTCGCATCTTAGTATTATTAGTGGTGAACATGGTCGAAACGATAGTTTCTTTTAGTGATATAGGAAACAAGTAATCTTGCCCACATATTTTCTAAAGGAAATTATATGAAGTTCATTTCTTGGGATTTTATATTAACAAGTTTTCTAAATTATGGCAAATTTGAATTTAGAGAATAAATAAATTATTCTCTATTCTCAATTGTATGGTTCAATTTGATCTCACGAGCCAATGTAGAAAAATTATCGATTCAAGACTCAAAAGATAATTTAATTATCGATACAAGATTCAAAAATGAATTTTCAATCCAAGACTTGATATTGAGGTCCTTAATTGAGAATGATATTATCTTTCGGATACTTAATTGAAATTTTTTGTGTCTTAAATTGAGGATTAATCTTTTGAGTCCTAAATCAATAATTAAACTATCTTTTGGGGTTCTAAACGATAATACTCCAACGTTATTTAAAAATATAATATGCTCAAAATAAACTTTCAACATAATCTAAATTTAATATATATCTTTTTTATATAGTTTTTGCATTTAAAATCATTAGTTTTCTAAATTTGAATACTGAATTATTTTTTATTTACAAGATTATTTAATGATGCATTTATAATGTGACCCTAAAATAATACTCCTTCCGTTCCTTGACATTAGTCTCATTTGATTTTGGCATGATTATTAATGTGTGTCAGTGTAGTGAAATTATTATTTTATTGGTGTGAGAAGATTTTTTTTTCCATTTTAGGAAATGAGACTAATTCCGCAGAACAGACGAAAATGGAAAATAAGACTAATGCCAAATGACGACGAATGGAGTAGTATTGATCATATAGTCCCAATCTCAAATAATTTAGTGTTTTTTCTATAATTAATAAATTGAGTCGCTTGTTTAAGGGATCCGGTGCATTGGACTGCTGATCTCAAATTAGCCCATTATTCTTTTAACGGGCCTAATTGGCTTTCAAGGATTTGACTTGGATTGGATCACAGTTATCTGACGCGGACGACGTCGTTTGCAATTGATTTACAATGTCGTTTCACGAAAATCTTCACTAAATCAAGGATTTACATCATGTGGCTGAAAATTACAATAACAAAATGATTTGATTTTTTTTTTCTTTCTAAAATTTACGTAGGATAAAAATTAGTCATATCATATATAAAGCATGGCTTCCACCATAATATAATCGAAGATATACGATATTGATCATTATTTTCGATTATTCATAGCATTCCTATTCACTCACTATATTATTAATTACCTTCTTCTTTGTTTTTTTTTTTCTAATTTTCTACTTGAAATTGTCTAATAAAATAAATTATCCAAGCCGTAATAAAGCATACCAACACTACAACATCCTTAATTTGCTATTTTTAGCCCAATTTGTCCAATTCCTATCTTCAATCAGTCGATCTTTTGTTCATTTCTGAAAAAAAAATAAAAAAATTTGGACAAAACCTTCCATAAAAACTCAAAGATAATGACCACAAACTATACTACAATACAAGAGTTTTTCTCTTATTTTCTTGAAGATTAATATTACAACCTTTTTTCATCTTTCTTGACGCAAACACATCCCACTTGGACTGCTGAAACAGAAGCCACAAATCTCTGCCACCTACTTTACATATCTTGAAAGAGTAATGGAGTATTCACTCATCACTGCAGCTTCAGATTCCTCATAAGCCTGTTCAAGTTCATAGCAACAAACAACTTTCATCTTTGTAGATGAAAAAGATTCCTAAAATGAAAACCCCATCATTATTTTTCTCTTTTTTTAAGGTAAACATGTTGATGTTAGATGGTTCAATGGTTCTAGTCAATGTGAACTGGATTTTATTTTATATAGTTACAAGGAAGGCCTGCCATGTGGGATAAGATAATATAAAACTAGTAGGATTAGATTTCATGTGGTGCCGTCTAGGAATACAAAATTTTGTTTCATTTTTTTTTATTGGAGAAGTAGGGTGACTCACACTCACAACTTTTGTTTTGTTAGATGGTAGGAATGGATGCACATGCAATGTGATGGAAGATTTGAGTTGATGAAGGGTATATTACCTCTGTTCATAGGGATAGGCTCTGTAGTTGGGAATAGGGACCTGGTCAGTCTCTATCTGCATGATGTCCTTCACCAGAGCTTCATAATGCTTCCTCACTTCATCTGCTGACTTCCCACCCACTGCTCTGGCTATGTTGTGCCACCGTTCGGGTGTATCCTTGTCGTACCTCGCTAGAGCCTCCTCGAACTGCTTGTTTTGCTTCGATGTCCACGAGGAGGAGGCGTAGCAGCTACGTGCAGATGCCATGTATGGAGCTAGCTCGATCAGGGACAGATATATATGGAGGAGTGTGTGTGTGTGTGTGTGACTGAGAGATTTTTTTTCTGAAGCTAAGTGTTTATATACTCTAGTAAAGGTGTGTTAATTAGTCATGAGGTAGTTGGCAGAATATATAAATATAATATCTTGTGATCATGTAACAGATGTTATATATTCTCTTGCTTAAGGGACAGTACATGAACTAAGACATTCAAAAAGTGAAGATGATGAACATTTAAAAAAATAATAATAATAATATCATCATCATCTTCTTGTGCAAGTGGTGGAAATTCTTGAGCAGGTAGATGGGATTAGATCTCCATAACCAGCAGTCCTCTACTAGGACTAGTTCAGACAGATGCAAGAAAAGTAAAACTCATGTAAAAATAGTTATGAGATATTGAAGTTTTAGTTTGAAAAGGCCAAAGTGATTGATTAGCCAACTTATTCCAGTTGTTGGGAATAAGTTATAAGATATTATATTTATATAGAGTTTTGATATTGTTTTGCCCTTTGGGTGGAATAGATTCCAAGTGTACCAAAAATCTTCCTCATCAGCATTGTCTCTCAAAGTGAAGGAACATATTACCATGACTAAAAAATTGATTCCCACTTCTTTCACTTTCAAATTTGACCCTACAATCTCTTATCTTAGGAATCTAATTCATTTATCAAAAAATGAAATCCCCAGGAAATTACAAAATAATGCACATAATATGTATCTATATTTATATGTATGTCTGTTTATTTTTCATTGGTTCTTGAACTTCATTTGGTTCCACAATTAACTCACATTGATGTGTGGTATAAGACTTTATTTAACGGCAACCGAAAAATTAGGTAAAATTGAAGTGATTCAAACGACCGTGATTCACAATGCACTCTCATTCCAATCTTGTGGGTCCCGCTGCCTTTTTTTTTTTTTTTAACCAATAACAATATGACACGTGTATCATTTTTATTTTTGATAGAGAAGAATAATACTCCCTCCGTCCCAGAACACTCGCAACGTTTTCCTTTTTGGTCCGTCCCAGAACACTTGCAACGTTTCCTTTTTTAGAAAGTTTTTATTAATTAATCACCCACTAAACATACTCTACTCCTACCTCACTATCTCTCATACTCCACTATCTCTCCTAATCATTAACCTACTAATCCTACTTCACTATCTCTCCTAATCACTTTTTCTTAATCTCCGCGCACGGTCAAACGTTTCAAGAGACCCGGGACGAAGGGAGTAATAAAATTCATATATATATTTTATATAATATCATAAAATTCCCTTTATCTATATGATATACTTAAAAGTTCCAAAAATTACCGGCCCAAATTTTTAAAAGAAATGTGTTATGCTGAACTAAAAATCTTGAATCCATGACTTTTTTGCAATTATTTGTTATTTCCAATTACCAAAGTTTTATTTATTATATACATTCACCCCATGTTTAAGATAATTGTATTGTTTTATTAGTAAATATGATAATAAGTTTATTTAGATAAAAATGTAAATTTAAAAATAAATATGTTCTCTTATATGAAAATTATAAATATAATAAATATTTTTGTACAATACATGAGTATAATTCTAGTGATAAAAGTTATATTTAAAACGAGTATAGATCAAATAGCCATTTCAAATTCCCATATTATTTTTATTAAATATAATATTAGAGAGAGAATCAAGATATAATATTTAATTGACCGGACACAATAATCAAGAAATGTGAGTGGTAGTGGAATGAATATTTTATTGATAAGTGTGAAAATTTTGCTATTTTAGAAAAGTGAACTAATATTGCGAGACGGACGAAAAAAGAAAAAATGAACAATTTATGCTGGACGGAGGGAGTACTAAATTTTGAATATATTTAAGAGTAGAAAAGCTAGGTAAGCTTCTAATGCTCTCTCAATTCAAAAATTTCTAGCAAGTCTATCAGACTGAATTTATTTGAACTTTTTTTGGTTTCATCAATCAATTTATACAAATAGAATGGGAATATACAGTAACAATTTTATCAATTAAATAATTCCAACCAATTGCTAAACTAAAAACCTCAAGAAATGGAATCCTATACCTGCATGGTATTGGTCCAATCTGCACCAGTAAGAAAAAAGTATTTGAGGGACCAAAAATTTTGAATAAAGATTTCTCATATGGTTGAATCATCAACAATAACATGAGCTGGGAAAAAGGGAGAAACAATTTTTGATGAGATAGAGAATTGTTCCAAAAGATAAGGAGATAGACTTTTAGATGCACTAACTTTTGCATTCTCAATTCATTTTTATCATTATCATAATTGCATTAATTTGAGCCCACAACTCTTCTTGTGGAATAAATTTATTTTGTAACATTTGTGCCATGCCTCATCAAAATACATCACATGATTATTCATTCTTGGAAATTTTATTTTTCTATGTAGAAGGGTGGTTGTTGCACCATGACATTGATTTAGGTTTTAGATGCTGATGTAAAAGGTTATGGGCTATCAATAATTTGGGTTTTTTTACTTTTTTTATTTATTTATTTGCATTTTAGGAGATTCCAAAGAAAAAAGAAGGGCACGAACAAACTTGTACTACCTCCGTCCCGGTAGAAATGATCATCTTCTTTTCGATATGAGAAATAAGAATTGTGAGTGTAAGTGAAATCAAAATTTTGTTGTTGAGTGTGAAAAAATTATCATTTTTAAAAATGGTTCAATTCGGTTAGGACGCCCCGATTTAGTAAGAGAGTCAATTCTACATGGACGGAAAATATTATATTAAATAGCACTCCCTCCGTCCCGTGCGAATAGTTCAAATTCTTTTCGGCACGCAAAATAAAAATTGTGAGTACAGAATAAATTAATAGAATTAATATTTTATTATTGAACGTGAGAAAATTGTTATTTTAAAAAAGGGAGGGCGAATTGAGTAATATTTTTGTATTGATCATTTCTATTGGGTTTCAAGATGACCCAAACCCAGAAGCCCAATTCAAGAATACAACAATAGCTGTGGGTCCAACATTATCATTTTGCATAAAATAATACACCTTTCTATCCGGATGAATTGTTCACTCTGCTTTTGATACAATAATTAATGTGAGTAGAGGTAGGGAAAATTAGCATTTAATTAATGAGAGTGTATTAATTTTTTATTTTAAGTAAATGGACAATTAAATAGAACGAATAAAAAAGGAAAGATTAACAACTGAAATGGGAGAGAGAAAGAGTATTTCTTACCTACTATTATTTATGGTTAGTAATCCTAGCAATTATAATTAATGACTTAAAAATAGGTTAATATTGATTCAATATTTTAAAAAAAATTCTCAATTCAAAATTTAAAAAATCTTATTATTTTCAATTAAGATATGATATCGAGGGTATGAATTTAGAATTTTATAATCTTTTGCATCATAAATTGAATATATCGATAACTCATCATTCGAATGCAGATTCGATAATTATATTATTTTTAAAATTTTGTATTGATAATACTTCTTATAACTCTTTTAAAAAATGCTTAAGTTGGACTTAGAAGCTAGGTTAAGAGCATATTATTTTATGGGAAGGTCTCAGATTAGGCACGCCTAAACGGTTTAGGCGGGTTTAATCCATTAACTAATACAAACACATCTACTATACCCTAATTGAGGATTAATAAACCTTATTTGTGATGAGTGAACCCATTTAAATATAGATAATGCAAATTTTTGTCTTATTTTATTGAATATATATTATTATTGTCAAAATTGAGAGTTGGACGGTTTTGTATAGAATTTTTAAGACGGTACTATCACATGCTTCAAGTGTGGTGATAAAAGTTATTTATTTATAATAAAAAGGCATTAGTTTGAATTTTTCGAAGAATATATGCGATTAAATTAATGCGTTATTATTTAAATAAAATGGATTAAATTAGGGAAAATGAAAAATAATTATTTTAATTCCGAAATTGGAATGGCCCGAGCAGGTTGAGATTTCGGCCCGATATGTAGACAGGGTTCTGCCGCTGTGATAGGGTTTTGTGCACTCTCGCTCTCCTCTCCACCATTGCAGTTTCCCCTTTTCAATCAATCACTCACCTGGTAATCACCTCTCATTTTATTCTTTGTGTTTTCATTTATTGTTTACCCCATCTTCTTCTTCAGCTACGTTATATTCTTTTTTCTTTTCGTTTCTGTTTGCTTTTTAAGATTATGCTTGGTCTTCTTCGGAAGAGATATCTTAGGTTTCATTCTTCTCTAGGTGTTATTGGAATAGCGTTTTTGTAACGTCTTTCTGTTTCATAATCATAGATTTTGCTGCTTTGCAAATGCGGGAAGATCAGGTAGCTGTCGTTTTTTTGATGTCCTAGTCGCAATACCTTGTTCGGGATCAGTGTTATCTTCGGTTGGATTCGATATTCTTTTGCTTAGGGTCAGGGAGATATATAGACAAATATGGTGAATTTGAGGTGCTTATTTAGCAGACGCACGTTTAACAGTATCTCGAAACTCAATGGTAGAGCAGTCTCCCAGCATTCGTCTGGTTACAAATGCCTTGCAGCCGCTAGCACCTCCACGCCCTCTTCTTTTCATACATTAGGAGCTTGCCATGGCTTATGTTTCGGGAACTGGCCTAAGGATAGACAAATAGATAATCAGTTTCGCAGATGGATTCAGACTTCAGGGCTACTTAGCTTAGATGAATCATCAAGTTTGGAATGTGAGTCAGAAGATGATGCTGCAATGAATGAATTCTTGTCCAGATTTGTTTGGCTGATGCGGAAAAAGCTTGTTGAAGTTTATCCCGAATGTGACAAGGAAACAGTTAATGGGATGCTTCTGATCATTGTGGAAAGTGTTGTATCAGAGATGGAAAACGGTGGCCTTCAGAAAATGACGGGTGCTGGTGCTTCGATGCCGTCACAGGATTTTAGTGAGGATTTGTGGAGAACTGTGTGGGACATTAGCAATATAGTTTTGCAAGACATGGAGAGAGAAAAGAAAAAAGAAAAAATGAAGAAATTTCTTCAGTCTGAGGAAGTTAAGGAAATGTACAGATTTGCTGGTGAAGTGGGCATTCGTGGGGATATGCTTAGAGAGCTCAGGTTCAAGTGGGCTCGTCAAAAAATGGAGAAAAGTGATTTTTACGAAAGTTTAGAATCTATGCGAAAAGAGGCAGCCCAAAAGGATCAACGTGGGAAAGAAATTGTTGCTGAGAAAGAGTTGGTGGGAGATGATAATGTGGTAGAAGATAAGCAGAAGAGTGTCTCACTTCCCAAAAGACATGGCAAAATCAAATATAAGATTTATGGGCTTGATTTATCAAATCCAAAGTGGGCTAAGGTGGCGGATAAAATTCATGAGAGCAGTGAAGCTATATGGCCCCAGGAGCCAAAGCAAATATCTGGCAAGTGCAAACTTGTTACTGACAAGATCCTCTCTTTGAAAGAGGGGGATGATCCTATTCCACTTTTAGGCGAATGGAAAGATCTTCTCCAACCTAGCAGGATTGACTGGGTTGCTCTTCTTGATAAATTGAAAGAAGCGTCTTCTTATCTGTTTTTAAAGGTATGATTGATTATATGTGTGTGGAGAGTTGCGGCCTCCTTCCTTCATATTTTCTTATTTTATGCATGTTTGTTTGGCCATTTTTCCTTGGTTACTTCTATGAGTCATTTTTCCTACACATGTTTCTCAGAAGGTTGAATGAATACGAGTAGCCAGGAGTGTGTGTTTCTATTTTTATATTATGGCCTGTCGTAGGGGAAGCTTGTGTATGTGAATGAGTGAATGATGCAACTGATTATGTGGAAGTCTGATTTTCAGTTACCAGCAAGAAATGAATAGTCAGGTATTAGTACCAATTTTAGTGCTCTTCATCCACGACACTGTATTAAGTTCCAAATCCTGAATAAGTTCATATATCACAGTTGAGAGAGGAATTACTCATTATTCACTAGATTTTCAACATATATCAGAGTTTAATATATATTGTATATGCCTGGATAACCTGTCTTTCCCATGTCGCATTACATATGCTGTTCATGGTTATGACAATTGTGAAACAATTATTTATGAATATTGACTTAAGCACTGTTAGACATCAGATTTAGGTGTTTGGGAAGCATCAACAAGCACCCTAGCCGTTTTGAAGGAGGCAGTTGAATGAATATACTAATTTAGGGGATTAAAAAGTACATGTCTTTAAGGAAACCATACTGCTTAGCAAATTCTCAAATTATGCAGTTTAATTATTGCTTATCAAAATGTGTTTTTTTACTAGTAGAAGCAATTATTGTTCAGTCAGTACCAGGAAGCATAATGGGGCAGTCATTTCATGTTAGAAGGTTGTAGGAGTTGTTTCTTTATTTTTGTGCTTATATTTTTCTTGATTTAAGATGTTTCACCTGCTTAATGCTATTGATAGTTACTTAAAAGAGTTCTTCTAAGGATTAATATCCTGACTTGTTTAATATTCAATGGTAATGGTTTGTTTCAGATTGCAGAATTTCTGCTAAGTGAAGAGTCCTTCCAAGCAAATGAACGTGACTATTCAAAATTGATTGATGCTTTTGCCGAGGAAAATCGCTTAGAAGATGCTGAGAGAATTCTGAAGAAGATGAAAGAGAATGGCATTGAACCTGATCTTATCACATCAACAATATTGGTCAAAATGTACAGTAAAGCAGGAAATCTTACTGGAGCAAAAGAAGCATTTGATAGCTGCAGGTCCCATGGGTTTCAACCATCTGTGAACGCGTTCAGTTCTATTATCATAGCCTACGCGAATGCTGGTCAACCAAAACATGGCGAGACTATTTTGAGAGAAATGGAACTTAGGGGCCCAAAGCCTACAAAGGAGATATACATGGCCTTACTTCAATCGTTTGCCCAAGCTGGACATGCTGCGTCAGCTGGTCGAATTTTGCACTTCATGCAGTACACTGGTGGTTTCAATCCGGACCTTGAAGCTTTGACATTAATGGTTGAGGCACATGCAAAAGCCAGTGACCCTGACAATGCTATGAGTTATTTTAATGATATGATGAACCTTGGTCAAAAGCCCAACGACAGATGCACTGCCACTATTATTGCTGCTTTTGAAAAGAAGGATTTGTTGGAAGATGCCCTAGAGCTCCTATTGAAGCTTGAGAAGGACGGGTTTGAGCCCGGGGTTGCTACTTACACAGTTTTGTTTGATTGGTTTATCAAGCTGGGCCTTTTTGAGGAGGGCGAACAGATACTGGATAAGATTTCCGAGCTGGGTGAGGCCCCTCCATTTAAGCTCCAAGTAAGCCTTTGTGACATGTACCTCAAGACCGGGAACGAGAAGAAGGCGTTGCAAGCTTTAGGAGTTCTGGAGTCAAAGAGTGATGAATTGGAGCAGGAGGACTTCGAGAGGATCATAGGTTTACTTACTGCTGGTGGCTATGTGCAAGATGCTGAAAGGTTGACAGGGTTAATGGAAACTCGGGGACTTGTTCTGTCCGAGAAAGGGAAGGTTGCACTGTATGCAGCTAAAGGATTTGGAAAGAGTAGGAAGACACTTAAGAGTGAGAAATGATCTAGTATTCAATATAATCATGAAACATGATGGCTGATGTGATGACTTTCACATAGTCATGTTAGTTACTTTTACTCTCCTTTCTGAACTGAACTCATTTTTGTGACAATGTAACCATGCCATTCATTTCTGTTGGCATCTAGTCGAGAAGATGAACGATTGTTGCTTTGAGTTTCTAATAAACTGTCTGCTTGTAGCCACAACTCTATTGGGAAAATATGATAGATGTTTCTAGTAAGATTGTTGCTACATAAAGTTCAAGATTTTCCATCCATGATACAAAAGCATAAATATAGAAATCATCTCTGAAATCTTATGACTAAAAAAGGGTATATGGGTATATACATACAGACTGATATATCTATCTTGATGGACAGCACTCTGAAAGCAGAAATTGCCTACTCGCATACTGGTTTGGTATCAAAGCTGCTCAAACAGACAGCAAAAGCTTGGAAGGCAGAGAGGGGATATCGGTAGTCCATGGTAAAAATGTCTTTCCCTATCTTTCCAAACTGCAACACCACATTATTCTCTGCTTCCGAAGCTGCAGTATTCTCTGAAGGGGAAACAGCAGCTACCAGCTGAAAGTTCTTGACAGACGCCACTGTCACACGTCCTCTGAAGTTCAGACACCAACACTGGAGCTGCTCATGCCATCTTGGAGTTTTGTTTTTCAGAACAAGAGGGTCGATGATGTTGCCATTCGATTGTTTTGATTTAGCTCTAGCAGGGGCAATGGAAGCAGAATCCTGTTTTCCCACTTCAGAAGCTGCCAAGGGGCTAAAAGTTTGATCCAGACCATAACTGAATGTTGCTGGAGAAGGAGCATTTCCACCTTCTTGAATGGACGAGACTGGAATCGTGTGCATCGTGCACTGCATTCTTCTCGGCCCTCTTGTACGGAGAACATTGAGCTCGTAAGCTATGGTTGCAACATTGAAGTTGCAAATAGGTATTCTTGGTGCCACCTTCTTTGCAGAAATTCTCTTCCTTGACCAAGCATGAGATTGGATAGGAGTGTTGCATGGGGGCTGAGAATCATGAACATGGAATTTGGAGCCGAAAAAGTTGGACCTAATCACATAAACTGTTAGTTCAACAAGAGGAGTATAATGAGAACACAAAAGAAAGCAAGGCACCTCAGTTTCCCTGCATAATAGTCACTGGTTTGAGAAAAATCATTTGCAGCAAAGGATATGAAAAAATCTGTTTTTGTGGCTCTCTTCATCTTTTTTGCTGCTAGCAGCAATTTACTTGCATCCCCTGAAATTGCTGCAATCCAACACAATATTCAAAATCAAACCTACTTTAGAAAATCTCAGTAATCATAAAAAAAAGCAAGAAAGTGTTAGCACACACATGTAAGTGTTCATCACCCCAGCCATATTTGTGTCAAACATTTAATCAAACTCAAAAGCTCTCACAGAAACTGTAACCATAAATGGAGAGAGTAGATCATCACTTGCCAGGGCTTAAGCCGAGGTATAACCGATAAGTCGATGTTGCCCTTTCCCTTCTGATGAAGCACTGAATTGGAGAATCCCTTGGTCCAGGCTGAGACATTTACAATAACAAGAAAAAATCAAAGAAGCATCAAATGATAGGACAGCTGAAACATACTGGAAACTTAACTTACCTGCTTCAGGGACATCGGAAAAGTGAGCAAACCACATTCTTCGGGTGTCCTAACAACCTCCCTAGCTATTCCCCTCCATGATTTGCAGACTGCAGCACAAGACACCACAGCTCTTCTAGCTGGCCATGCAGTCTCATCGGCCTCCACTCTACCGATGATATCAAGAAGCAACTCAGGAGGCAAGCTCGCCCACGGACTCTGCTCTACCAATGGATATGAAGAAGATGATGATCCCTCAGCAGTAAAATCAAAGTTTCTATTGCCCACCTCCCCAATTGACTGCTCTAGCTTGTGATCTATCCCCCTTTTCCCCTTGAGATCTCTAAAAATGGATGTAAACGGCATTTTCTTACACTCCCACTTCAAACAACATACTCCTACTAGTATTGCATTTCAAGATTCACATCTCCCACTGCAGACAAGGCAATTCTTGAAATTTGCAACCATATTTCATGAGATTTGAAAGCACATTTCGCACATACATTCTATGGTAGGATAGGACGACTCACTCTATTCTTCACGCAGAAGCAGCCATATAATCATTACCGAATTCCCAAAATCCTTGGCGAGATCCAAAGCCTAAATTAAGTCATTTTCACGTTTCGCTGTCCCCCAAATAGAAAACATAATCACACGCACGCGCATATTCATGCATGTATAGGAGGACTCCATAATTCCTCCACGGAAATAGGGCCCCAATGTCTCGGACACATATTCATTGGATCACACTATTTTTACTTTTTTTTTAAAATTACTTTTTCTGGGCTCCAAAGAATTACTCTTTTCTGCCAAAACTCTATGGAAACGAGGTTGTCAAAACTCAAAAGCGTTTCTCGGATTCTCCGAAGGCGAAGCTCTCTCTGTTTTGTGTTGTATTAATCTTTCAATAAACAGTTGTAAGTGCCCCTTTCATGGTCGTTAAAACTAACTTTCGAGTGAGAGAGAGAGTTGGACACGTAGTCGGTACAGCAACTGTTTGTTGTTGTTGTTTTTTTTTTTTTTTTTCCTTCTTAAAAAACTGTTTTTGTTTTTTGCTTCCTATATTTTTTAGGGTCGCATAATATTCGTATCAAAAGATTCAAAACTGAGCCAGCTAATTTGCAAAAAATAAATTCTAAGCCTACATGCATCTTCTTCATAAATTTCTTGATTTAATTGGTGTCGAAATGATAACAACTCGATACAATATAATTACAAGTAAAAAAATTAGTGAAGGATGCAGAAATTTTAATAATTCTAAAAAAAGACATATTTGATCCAGTTAAGTTAGTTCATGTTATGAAATGAGAATTACAATGTCAAATGAGATTTTTTTTAAAAAAAAAAACCACAATAATTTAATTTCAAAATTACCATTTTAAAAACTCTTCCACGCTCTATTAATTAAGATTGAGATTTAAAGAGTAATCTTTTTGAAAACATCTCCACCTGAGATATATACTCTTTTCAAATAGATTATATTAATTTAAATTTCACATCATTCAAATATCCTCATTATAACTCTAATCCATAATCTAATGAATATATGCAAGACGGTTAGATCAGAGCTATAAAATGCTTGCAGATTATGTTAATATACACGACACGGGGGAAAAAGACAGACACTATATGCCCGAATAAATAAGGACGTTTGTTTAGTTAAACATCATTTAAAAGTAAAATCAGTAGACAGTAGGTGGTTAATGAAGTAGATGCCCCATTTTCTTGCAATTGGAAGGTTTTGCCATTCTGGAAAATTCACCCGACAATAATATGTGCATCTTCCATGCAAGCTGGCCTATTGACATGAATGGAATTTCAAATTTAAAATAAAAATAATAAAGGCCACTATTATTAATAGAAATTAATTTTTTATTTCTATTTTAATTAGTTAATCGATACGGGCTTCATTATTTCTATTATTATTATTAACATATATATTTTGGGAAATATAATATGAATCACCATAAATAATATTCCCTCCGTTTTGTGCGAATAATCACCTTCTTTTCAGCACGGGAATTAAGAGTTGTGAGCGTAAAATGAGTTAGTGGAATTAATATTTTGTTGTTGAGTGTGAAAATTTTGTTATTTTTAGAAATGTGACAATTCAGTTAGGACACACAATTTAGTAAGTGTGACAATTGTCCTGGGACGGAGGGAGTAGCATGAAATATTGTTGAAGATTGGGTTAATTAAGAACTACATATAAAAGAAGGATGATAAATCTCCATATTCTCAATATAGGGGTGTATTCTAGGCTGAACTTATCTTCCTAAATGAACTATGAACTTTCATTGTTGTGTGTATAATTGATCATTATTTTATGTATAATATATCATTACAGTATCATATAAACTACAATGATCAATTACACACACAACAATGAAGTATCATTATTAAGTACTATAATGAACTATCATATAAAGTATAAACTACAATGATCAATTAAACACACAACAATGAAAAGTTCATAGTTCATTCACAACATTTAGTTCGGATTTGAACACAACTCTTCTCAATCTATATTATCATATTGAAATCCTGAATAAGAATTTCCGAGTCTTTCAGATTTTCAATAAACATTTCATTTTTTAACTTTTAATTTAATAATTAAATTATCTTTTAAGTTTTGAGTGATATTATTCCTTTTAAAAACTAACTATTGTTGGTAATTTAAGATGGAAGAGCTGATACTTACAATGTGAGGAAAGTCGGACCCGGTTGTTAGAAGACACATACCTAATTTGAGTCCATTCATCTCTCTTTGATTGAAAGAAAAGTTTTTAGAAATTCATGATGTATGAATGATAATGCTTCCACCATCAAATTTATTGATTTTAATAAATGAATTATAACATAATTTACTTTAATTAATGTTTTTTAATAAAACTCAGAATTAAAAGAATCACAAATTCTAATTATGAAGTAAATCAAATATTAACTAGAAAATGAAAAAATATAATAAACTATTAATATGCCCTAATTAGGTATGAATAATAATTATAATATCAACCTAACTATGACAAATTATTAAATAACTACTTTTAAAAAAAATAAAATTAAATTCAGATCCCTGAAGTGGAACTATCGATTTGGTTTTAGTCGAATCTCGTTAGCTTATTCTCTAGTCGTGTGTACCAAACTAATCCAATTAAAAAAAAAACTCATAATATTTCCATAGTCTCAAAATAACTTTATTTTTTAAAAGACTTTATTCATAACATTTTGCTGAATTTAATATATTAAAATGTTGGTTGAACGTAATTACTTTAAAAAAATAAAATGTTAAATTATAATATAATTTTACAATGTTATCCTTGTAATCTCCAATTTAAGGTTAAAATTAAAATTATAAAAATTAAACTTAAACTTGCAGCCCCATCTCCATTTTATAAAAATAAAAATTAGAACCAGGATTTCGACATATCTCCAAATTTTGATTCCAAGCTATGTGTTTTTTTGATATGTTCAAAAGCGATGTTGTATAATGCTGCATATATAATCAACTATCGATAGGTCGCATGACTTTAATATGATGGACGATTGGAATGATGAGTCCAATATATTTCAAAGACAAAAGTCTGGGTGCAATGCATTCATAGTAGTGATCAACTATGGTTGGTGGGTGGTCCTCATTTTATCCTAAATTCCTAATATTCATATGTGGATCTCACAGCTACAATACAATGAAATCAATCACATGAATGAATGCTTCTACTTTTTCCATTATCTTCATTTGCTTTGCTTTCCCAAACCAATGTTGGTTATCTCAATCAATTATACAAAACCAAGAAAAAATTACTCCCTCTGTCCCGTTAGAATTGTCGCCTTTCTTTTCGGTACGGAAATTAAGAGTTGTGAGTATAGAATGAGTTAGTGTGATTAATATTTTATTGTTGAGTGTGAAAATGTTGCATTTTTTGAAATGTGATAATTTAGTTGGGACGCCCAATTTAGTAAGTGTGATAATTTAAGTGTAACGGGGGGAGTATTATTTTTCTTGTTTTGAACATAATTAATTATGCAAATTTTCGAATGACTAAAGAATTTTCGTTAACTAAAAGAAGAAGAATATATAACAAAAAATGGATCATAGTAGTGAGCAAGTAAGCGATTCGTAGATGGGATAGATACAAATGTAATAAAACCCAATTTTTTTGAAACAGATTATTCACACTTCTATTTAAGCTTTTCTCCAATTTTTATTTTTTAAAAATATTACATTTAACAAAAATATAGCTGATGCCAGGGGTGGATGCACTTGGGTGCTGGGTTGGACTCCAGCCCCCCTAATTTTATTTTTTTTAAATTTTTGTTTATCAAATTTTAAAATTTTATAATACAGCTCCCCTTATTTTTGGATTTTTATAAAGACGAAGGGGTTGAGAATGAAGAAAGATTATGAAGTAATATTTTTACTAATTTTAGTATATATTCTTTTACTAAGTAATTTTTATAGTATGTAATTCTTTTAATATGTATCTTTTATAAAGTATTTTTAGTATATGTATTTTTTTACATATTATAATTATTATAAAATAATATTCTTACTCTATTGTTTAGTTTTTTTTTTTTAAACTTAAAAATACATTGGAGCCCCCCCTACATAATTTTTGGATTCGCCCCTGGCTGCTGCACTTAAACTTGTTTTCCATTTTAGTACGTCTCATTGTAATTGTCCTGTTACTAAAAATAATAACTTATTTGATACTGACATGTTTTGATTATTGTGCCCAAATCAAATAAGACAATTAATAAGAGACCGAATAAGTAATAGTTATTGAATTTGGCCCCAACACAACTAGGAATAGATCCACAATATTTGGTCTGCTTAATTATACAGACAAGTGTTCATCACTCTACTCAAAAATCCACATTAAAGTTCAAATTTATAATTTATTATAATCAGATAAAACACTTAAATTACTTATATTCAATGGGCACATGAATCTAGCCTTTTTTTTCCCTATAAGATTCAATTCCTATAATATAATTCTAACTTTAGTCGGATCAAGCTCAAACATTATTAAATTAAAAATTTATTGGATCTATCCATTATAATCTTGGACAATCTAATTATTTAAGGGCCCAACTACTAGTTTAGGGCTCTTTATTACTCCCTCTGTCCCGCCAGATTAGTCCATATTTCCATTTTTGTTTGTCCCACCAGATTAGTTCACTTTCCTAAAATGGAAAAAAATCTCCTCACATCAATAAATTATTAATTCCACTACACTCACAAACATTGATTTCTGTGCCAAAACCAAATTGGACTAATATAATGGGACGGAGGGAGTATTTTAATAAGGAATCTTCCAAAACTATTAAATCAACACCAGCAATTTAATTATATGTAGTATTATTTTGTGCTGGGTCACGAATTGAGGTTGGCTAGGTATCGCTATCCAAAGTCAATTACGCGTTGTTTTTTTTTTTTTTTTTTTTTTTTGCCGTCTAAAAATATACTTTACAACTTTGTTTTATATTTTGGTTTTGATTTTGCTTTTGTTAAAAACTTCAAATGCATTTGGAGATATGTTCATCGTATTCCAAAAACAAAATTATTTAATCTATGTAAATAAAATAAATTGTCAAGCTCTCAAACTATGATAGATACAATATTGTTTTGGGCACTTTGATTTAAAAAAAAAAGAATTGTTTAGGGTAATCTCTATAGATTGATTAATAAACAAAATTTATCAAGTTCAATATTTGCTATTCCTCCTTCCTGAATTAGGATCTATGATTAAAAAAAAAAAAAACCATTGTGATATTTTTTTTGGTTATACAGAACAAAATGTAGTGAAAGAATATTGTTGTAATTAAGTAATGAATTTAAAAGCTTATAAACTCAACTTGATAGTTGACACCAACTAAGATAAATAAATTATTATCTCCATACTTTTATTAAATGATCTAGTGAGCTCTAGAAACTTCTAATATCTCCATATCTTTTTTTAAAAGCTATTTTAATATTTTATTATAGCCCCTGTATAACTATGGACTATTCTTCCCGAGTTGAATTATCATATTCAACTTTGAGGAACAAAATAATAATATTTTAACGATATGAGACCTACCCTAAAACTCAATTATTATTATTATTATTATTATTATTATTATTATTCATAAAATAGAAGTTTAGATATCAATTACTGATTTAGTACTCTACGAAAACGAAATCAATAAAGAAAAGAGAGAGATTTAAGATATATAAATAATCCTATATTTCCGTATATGAATGTAATTTAGTAGTAAAATTAAAGTTTATGATAAATAAGAATGAATTTCATTATTTCAAACTTTGGGTTGATTACATTAATACTTGAGAAAAAAATATTAATAAATAAAAAATTATACATAATTTTCGTCAAGCTTAATTATTTTGTAAGTCATACTTAAAATTTTAATCTGAACTGTTGATTAAGTTTTAAAAAAATTTAATCGAATTATTGATTTCTTAAGATACGCAGATGTATTAAAGTATTGAATTCAATTGCTTTCGAAATAGATATATAAATATTCTTTACGTTAATCCCATTTTAATCGGGTATAATAATTAATATTTGTGAGTGTATTGAAATTAATATTTTATTGATATAATTTTTTTTATAATTTTAAAAAAATTAAATTAATTTAATGGAACATACGAAAATAAAAAATGAGATTAATGTAACGATGGGAGTAAAGATAATGATTATAAATCTAGGAAGAACAAAAACAATAGCCATCAACATTGACCACATCACCAAGATTCAATAAACAGTGATGACCACATTACTCTCGGTGGAACTGGAAGTCTTTCGTCAATCCAATTATAAAAATGTCTAATTAATCGAGATTTTTGATCAGCAATGATATCTGCTTTGACTGGAAGAATATTTTATTGCAGAAAATATGGGCAGCTGCTACTCCCCTTCACCTATATATGAATGCTCTCTTCTCCCTCTTTCATCATCAACCATAGCCACTGTAACTAAAGTAGCAGCAGTTTTTTCCCAGAAAATTAACTTTCATATATACCAGAGAGAAATATGGCGGAGAAAAGCAAGATCTTGATCATCGGTGGAACTGGATACATTGGGAAATTCGTAGTCGAAGCGAGCGCCAAATCTGGGCACCCCACTTTCGTTTTGTTGAGAGCGAGCACCCTCACTGATGCTGCCAAAGCCCCAGTCGTCGAGGGCTTCAAGAACTCTGGCGTCACCATCCTAACTGTATGTATACCTTTTTATGTGTATATATATATATATCTATATGTATGTATTTGTTTGTGAAAAACCGAAAAAGTGATGTTAATTGTTGGTAATGTGCAGGGTGATCTGAACGATCACGAGAGCTTGGTGAAGGCGATAAAGCATGTGGATGTCGTCATATCGACCGTGGGGTTCATGCAGATCGGCGATCAATACAAGATCATTGCTGCTATCAAAGAGGCTGGCCACATTAAGGTATATATATATATACACCTGATTATTTAGCCTTCACAGATTGATTAATTAACAATTAATTCAGACAATTAATGATTTAAATAAATCCTGTGGTGGTGCAGAGGTTCTTACCATCAGAATTCGGTAACGATATCGATCGATCTCGCGCGGTGGAGCCAATCAACTCAAACTTCCAATTGAAGGTCCAACTCCGCAGAGCCATCGAGAAAGAAGGCATTCCCTACACCTACGTCGCCTCCAACTTGTTTGCCGGCTTCGCCCTCTCCAATTTCCTGCAGATCGGCGCCACCGCTCCCCCCAGAGACAAGATCGTCATCCCCGGCGACGGAAATGTCAAAGGTATATATGCCATTGTAATAACACCAGCTAGCTGCTTGCTTGTAATAATCTGATATCTGAATGTTATCACTTCTTCCTCAGCCGTGTTCAACGCCGAGCGAGACATCGGCGAATACACCATCAGAGCGGCGGTAGATCCGAGAACCTTGAACAAGATCGTATACATCAAGCCTCCCCAAAACGTGTATTCATTCAACGAGCTGGTCGAGTGCTGGGAGAAGAAGATCGGCTGCACCCTCCACAAAACATACGTCCCTGAGGAAGAACTGTTGAAGCAGATTCAAGGTAATTACATCTCGATCGCTTGTTTTTCGACTTAATTATATATAATAATACATTTGATTGCTTTTGCGTTAATTCGTGTTTTTTCGATTGTTGCAGAGGCGCCAATTCCGGTGAATATGCTGCTGGCGATCAACCACTCCATCTTCGTGAAGGGAGACCAGACCTACTTCGAGATCGATCCGGCCATCGGCGTGGAGGCTTCGGAGCTGTATCCTGATGTGAAATACACCACCGTGGATGAATACATCTCTCAGTTCGTGTAGATCATGCCATGTTTGTCGCTCCGGAGCTTGCTTACTATGTCTTTGTCTGAAACTCTTTTTCTCTGCTTTCTCCATAAATAAATCTCCGGAGCTTATGATTTTGTGCTATTCTTATTATCCGGCCATGTTGGGTTGTGATTTGATGTTTTTATGGAAATTTTCTAAGAGATAATGTGATTTTGGAATTTTCTAATAGATTAATATTATATTACAAGTGATGTATTAATGACTGTAAATTAAAAATGGACTAATGACTATAGTATACAATTAACAAATGGTTAGAGTGAGAATTATTTTCCGAGGAATTTCGGTATATTCTATCATAAACTAGTCTAGCTGGAGTTAAAAAATCTCTTTAGATAAGTAGCCACATGCTCAAATTTCAAAATATGTCTACGAATCTCATTAAATTTGTCAATATAAATAATAATATAATTTACTAAAAATATTTATTATTTAAAATTAAATATATGTATAATTTAGAAAAAAATATGATAAATAAACAATTTGTTACCAATTAATATATTTATATAATTTACTATATTTATTTGATAATGAGATTATATAATATACTTATAATTTTAAAAATAAAATATATATTATAAATATAATATACACTCAAATAGGTCTTAAAAGAGATTGAGAAACAGGCATAGTTTATAGTTATGTAAAAAAGATAAGACTTAGAAAAAAAAACCCATTATAAATAATAAATTAGGCTTACATCTCTTCAAATTATAGTTGATGTAACAAAGTTCAGTCTGATTCAATCTATCCCTACTTATATAAATGGGATATTATCTCTAACAAAATAAATTATATTATTAATTTATTTTTGGCATGACATAATATATAATTTAATGTAATTCAAGACAACTTTTTACAAAGACCCCAATACATAGGAATGTCAATTTAATATGAGACAATCGGGTTAGCCTGATTAACCCGATCTAAATATCGGGTTAGAGTTGATAACCAATAAAAAATCGGGAAATGGGTCAGGCTAAATGGGTTGCGGGTTAAACGGGTTGGACTCGTTAGGCCGTGAGTTGGCCCCACGGGCCAATCCGTATTTTTTAAGAAAATTCTAAATATTTTAATATAATTAAATTATTAATGTTTGGAAAAATACTTGTTTTATAGTTATATGGAAGTATTTACATAAATCTTATGCACACAAATGATATGCCTATTTATTTACTATTTAGAAATATTTTTTAAATAAATAATTTAAAATAAATATTTGACAAATAATTGATTTCTAAAATGTTAAACATTATTTTAAATAAATCATATTCTTAGAGTTATTCAGATTCTCAAATTTATAAAATCATTTACTAAAAGTTTAATATATTGTTAAATACAATACTTATTATAATTTACTTTATGTCATAACAAATTATTTAACATAATTGTGATATATAATAAATTATTATATATTACAATATAATATATCATGTAATATTCTTTTGTAATTAATATATTTATACTATGATATTATTGGAGTTGTGATAATTAAATAATACAATTATTTAATTTATCTTATGTCTTAGTATAATAACATTTTATGTAAGTATGCAAGTATAAAGATAATTATATTATATATATAACATAATAAATACTTAAGTTTAATAAAAAATAAAAATAAAAAATTATAATTTTGTCAGCGCGATAGATTAGCTCGGAAATTGAAGGATTAGGGTTGAGAATTTTCAACCCGAAAAAGATTACGATCCATTTAACCCCAATCAACTAACCTGTAATTCAATAAGGTTGGCCCAAAACTCGGTGGATTTACTGATTTACTTCCCTAACAATATAGAATCAATTATTCCATAACTATCCCAACTTACTTAAAAAACATACCGTCGTGTATCATCGTACATCTACACCAACATATATTATAAAAGTATTTTATTAATTATTAAATATTTCATAGGAAGTAAATGTCTCTCAATACAAATATTCAATTATTTTAGTTTCTCTCATCGTACACTAGGCGTGTAAGTTTTGGTCATGAAATAATTAAAATAATCCATGATTGCCTATGTTAATGCTGAAAAATGATTCAAATAATGCCTGAAGGAAAATCATAGATAGAATACCCGAGGTGTGTTTTATTGCATTAAAAGAGATTCTTTAATACAATATGATTGATATTGACTGTGTTGGAAATCCTTCTCTTCCTCTTTAATGAGAGGGGTTATTTATAATAAATGAAAAAGACTAGTGTCTCTTCATGAAAAGAGATATCCATTGGTGAATCGCTTCTTTGATAAGTCGCGTCCCTTGAGCTGAGGCACCTCTTCAAACTGCACCTCTTTGAACTGTGATACATCTCTTCGAACAGGTGTCCTTCGATCAACATGGAGAGATTGGTTCGTCCAAGGCAGTGCCTCGAACTGACAGCTCCTCGAACTAACATAGTTCTTCGAATGATAGCTCTTCGAATGGATAGCTTCGGCCCAGAAGCAGTTCGGAAAGAAGTAGTACGGCCCAGAAAGTAGTTGACCGAAGAGCTTGCCTTAGAACATTTATTTTGTATTTTAGTGCTTCTTCTTTGGGCTTTCTTATTTGATGGACTCCAAAATGGGCTTGCTCATTTTGGGGTCATAACAATAGCCCCCCGGCTCTCGTCCGAACTGCTTTGGAGTTCGGCGAAGCCGAAGTAGTTGGTCTTGATTTAGAGCAATTCATTTTCTCGCAAAAAATCAAAGAAGAAAAAATATTTCCCTACCCCGAACCATAGTCCGGAGATGTTCAGGAGAAAGATCATTCCTGTATCGTGAGGCATAGCTCAACAAGGAATTCTCTTGATTTTGGGAGTATCTGTGAAGCTAAAAGTTCGACTTACGATTATCCCTAAGTCCGTGGCTGGCTAGGCCCGACCAATCTACAAATTATACTTTGCAGGATTTTTAGAGTGCTGAAATGTAAATTATTACAAGTCAGGCGGGGAGCGACCCCGAGTCCCGTGGGCACACTATGCCGAAACACCATGGCTGTTTCTTGGGCTATTCGTTTTGGTTTCATAGTCATCGAGGAACCTTGCGGATAGAAGAATCTATGACTTCAATATCCTAAGTCCCTCGGGCATTGTTGGCTGACCCTGGCCAAGGGCTCACTGCCTAGAAAAAACTTATGCTTTATGTTAGAACAACTTCTTGTTCGAAGCAATTTTAGTTCAAACTCGTTTGCCAAATAATGGCTTGTTTGATTTTTTTTTTAATTTTTTTTTTGAGATGGTTGCTTGAGCAACATCTTTAGTGCTTTGAGTAGAAGCCCCCTGTCATGGTAAGCAACTTACACAATATATTAATTTCAAAGATTATTCTGAGTAAAGATTTTTACCATCAGTGATAAAGTGCTTCGAGCTCGAAAGTCCTAGGATTTGGAGGTGCTTCGAACTTGTAAATCCCTCGAGCTGGAAGTGCTTCAAACTGGATAGGGCTCTTCAATTTTAAGTTGGAAGAAGCTCTTCGGATTACAGAGAAGAGTTCTTCGAATTTTAGTTAGAAGAAGCTCTTCGGATTATAGAGAAGAGTTCTTCGAATTTTAATTAGAAGAAGTTCTTCGGATTATTGAAAAGAGTTCTTAATTTTATTTTTTAAATGATACCTTGAAAATGGAGGCGGGTGCTTCGAACTAAGAAGCAAAGTCTTCAGATTTTTTTGAGAATGAGTGGTTCAAACTATGAAGTAGTTCGAACTAAGAAGCAGGTCCTTCAAAATTAGAAACAAGGTGCTTCTGATATATCCCCTTGTTTGCCGAACAACCCCCACTCCTTAATTTATTTTGAGGAGTTGTTTTGCCAATTAAATAATCCCTTCACATAAGAATTTTGTATCCAAATGCTAATTGATACATAAAGTGGCACAATTGAGATACAAGGAACATTAAATCATAACATAAGTATGTTAATTTAGCGTCATTGTGAAGATAGCTATTGCTACCAAAAGTTTTGCTCAAATTTACTTATTCAAATACAAGTAAATATTTAAAGAGCAATAAATTTAATATTAAAGAGATTCAAAATATTAAAGAATACGTAGCTTTAATTTGGGATTTCTCTTCTCCAATCCCCTCAAACTTATTGTTCTTTGGAGATATATTTGAAGGGTTGCTCATGAGTGCCTTCACTCTCTATTTTTTTTTTTTTATAATGAAGCATGATGCTTCGAATTGCTCTTTGATGTATTTGTCTCGATGGGTTGTAGAATTATTACTGTTTCAAGAGACAATTACGGTAAGAATAACAATAAATAAATACCACTTGAGAAATGGGGTTGGTTGAAGTCTGCTAGTCAAGGTTCGAGCGAGATGCCCATTATTGAATTGTTGGAGCCGCTTCGAAGTGGTTGATTAATCATTGGATTTTCGAAGGCTTGAGTTGTCTAAGGGAATCTGGAGTGTCTTGTCTCATGAAATGTTTATTTCATCTTGAATTTGATGACAGTCGTGTTCCACATTGCTCCGACGGACATATAGGAGTTAAGATAATTCCACAGTGCTTCGAGCTAATTCGCATAGTTTATGATAATATCCAGAGCTTTGATAGACGACTCATGTCCTTCGAATTGTTGTGCTTGCATTTATATGGTTTCAGAAAGTTATTAAAAAGGGGTCGGAACCTTTGAATTCCCAAATCCTCTTCATCCTTTTTGATGAGTTTAGACGCAGTTATAGGCCGTTACATGCAGTCCTTCGAAACTTTTGTTCCACCCTCAGTTCACGAGTTGATTTTGGCTTCCATAATGGTTCTCGCAAGCGGACGGTAGGCAATTGCTGTGAAAATTAAAAACTTTCTTTTCATTGATTGCTTTGGACGGTTGCATGACTTGGGAAAATCAAGAGTCATTTGTCATGTAATATTCTTTAATTATAACTATTTATATTACTAATTAATATCAAGGGTATTAAAGTAATTTTATGTTCTATTTTTAATTAATTAATGCAGTCTGCTTAACCAGAATCTGGCCATTTGATTACTAATTGATTTCAGCCGCCTTAGAATCTTCCATATTATGATAGGAGTTTGTAATGATGAGATTTATTTATTGATAAAAGATTTTGTTGGCAATTTCAAATTTGAATTGCAAGATAGCTGTAGAATGGTGACTTTTAACTTTACAAAAGGTGCAGTAAATAATACATGCAATGGTTGGAATTATATTTTAGATGGGAAATAGCTAGAATTTTAAAATTGGGTTTAACTTTATTAATTAAAGCCGCATAAATTAATAGGGTTGGAATTATCATTTGTATGGGAAATAGCTACAATCTTAATTTGGGGTTGATTTTACATTTTTGGGCTCGGTTTAGGTGTGAAATGCACGGAATCATTTTAGTATAATATGTAGATATAGATATATAGATACCAAATGGCTTTCTTCATCTCCTTGCTAAACACCAGTAGCCTCTCCAAAATTGATCGCCGGCTTTTGAAAAATATTACCGTTGTCACTCAGTCTCTCGTCAAAGTTGTTTTCTTTAAACAGTTTGCAATCGTTATAACTCAGTCTTTCAACGACGTTGATTTCTTTGAAACAGTTCGCAACAGTTAGCACTCAGTCTATGTAACATCTCCCCCCAGGGACCGATGTCAGGGCCTGCAGTCCGATGCACCCCAACCACATCTCCAGCTGGCGTCTACCAAGCCTGGAAGGTTGTTGGTAGGAGGGATCGAACCCATCCCCTACCCTTTAACATCAATCCCAAAGGGGAGGATGTCACCACTTGGGCTGCAGCTAAGGTGGTGACATCCTCCCCTTTGGGATTGATGTTAAAGGGTAGGGGATG
>JAPKLW010000747.1:50323-61415 GCA_026898455.1 Plectranthus barbatus
AAAAAAGTGCACTTTTTTGTAACATCCCACCCCTCGGGTCCGGCGATGTCACGGCCTGCAGTCCGATGCACTCCAATCACATCTCCAGCTGGTTACCCACCAAGCCTGGAAGGTTGTTGGTAGGAGGGATCGAACCCATCCCCTACCCTTTAACACCACCGGACCCGAGGGGTGGGATGTTACAGTCTATCAAGTCTCAATGAACTCTTGCACAACCGTTATTAGATTTAAAAAAATAAGGAAAACCTCTCTGTCTCTTCTCATTAACCTAGCTAGTCGTCTAGTTCTGAAACAAAAAACTTCACCCTCTCAGTATCGAAATTGAAAATAAAAAACACCACTTCGAACCTAGATGCCGATGTTGTCAGATTTCTCTATCATTTATCGGATCTTGAAGATGACGATGAAATAGATGCTACAAATCCAAGCCCTTTGGCTTCCGGCGCCAAACCATCCACTGCTAACGGCCCACACCATTTTCTGAGTTTATAGTCGGGTGACCCTCCTCTACAAAATATTGGTGGGTCTACCGTTATGCAGTCTTAGGACATTCCACAATATATTGGCGGGTCTATAATAGATGAATCCAATCAACTTGTTGGCATATTTCTTTCCGGCGGCTCTGGTATGAACGTCGGCTCCAATCTGCCGTTTGATCCACTCGGCAACCCCTTTCTTTCTGGCGGCGCGACGGCACTCGGTAACCCCTTTCTTCTTGGCAACTCTGCTATGAACATCAGTTCCAATCTGCCGTCCGATCCACTCGGCATCCCCTTTCTTTCTAGCGGCGTTGGTATGAACGTCGGTTCCAATCAACCGTTCGATCCACTCGGCAACCCCTTTCTTTATGGCGGCTCTGGTATGGACGTCGGTTCCAATCTACCGTTTGATCCACTCGGCAACCTCTTTTTTTCTGGAGGCTCTAGTATGTACGTCGGTTCCAATCTACCGTTCGATTCACTCGTCAACCCCTTTCTTTCTGGTGGCTCTGGTATGTACGTCGGTTCTAATATGTCGTTCGATCCACTCAGCAACCCCATTCTTTCTGGCGGCTCTCGTATGTACGTCAGTTCCAATCTTCCATCCGATCCACTCGGCAACCCCTTTCTTTCTGGTGGTTCTGGTATGAACGTCGGTGGTTCCAATCTGTCGTCCGATCCACTCGGCAACCCCTTTTTTTCTGGCGGCTCTGGTATGGACTTCGGTTCCAAACTTCCGTCCGATCTACTCGGCAACCCCTTTCTTTCTGGTGGCTCTGGTATGGACGTCGGTTCCAATCTGTCGTCCGATCCACTCGGCGGCCCCTTTCTTTCTGGCGGCGCGTCGGACCTCTCCTATACCCACATTTCAAATATTCTCATTGAGATTCATATGAAAATGAATGAGAGACGCGTGCGACACTCGGAGCTCAACAATGCCAGCACGACAATCTTGAATGAATTGTCTCAACTAGAAAACCAAAAACAAAACATCCTGGCTGTTGTTCCCGATTCACTTTGTTTTTCTGTAATAGAAGTTGTGACCAATGCGATTGTTGCAGCAGAGCGGTGCCGTTAAACAGATACACTATGTGAATACAGCCGCCAACCCTAATTCTCATGCTTCAGACACACTAGTGATTCCCCTTTTTTGATGCGTATGTTGTTGAGCGCGTCTGGATGTTTGGCTGTACGCCTTGATAAACTCATTTTTCTACTCACTTATTGCATTTTTTTTCTTCTCTTTTATGTGTTTTGTTTATTTCATCTAATAAAGTGAGCATGAGCCGAGTTTATGGGGGTATTATGCTTGCCATGGTGTATTTTTACAGGTTTTAGGCCGAATTCAACGAAAACCCGTACCGAAAGTAGCAGATGTTCAAAGTAACAGTCACTACTTCTTCCACATATAGAATCTGAGCTAATGGAGCATGGCATTTGAAAGATCTTTGAGTCAGATTTCCAATGCAACTTTAATCGGGTCAATCGGAGTTTGGGAGTGAAAATTATGGCCAAAGCCGTGAGACTGCGCAGAAGGATCTAAAGGGGGAAAGCCGCCTCTGTCTCGACCGATATGAAGTCCACGTCGATCGACGCAAGGGGATCCATGTCGACCGAGACGGGCCCAGAAAAGGAATTTTCGAGATTTTTATGGTTTAATCATATTTTTAGCCCTACATCCCAATTTATACATCTCTACCTCTATAAATACTTGTTTTGCTCGAGATTTTAGGGATGTCTCCCTTTAGTTTTGGTTCTTTCCTTTAGTTTAAGTTTTTCATTTAGTTTTCTCTTGGATTATTGTTATTTTGGAAAATTGCTCTTTACTTTTTTTGATGAATCTTTACTTTTTAATGCAATCTTTATTTTTCCTTGCTATGTCTTTCTTTAATATGTTAGGCTAGAACCCTAAACAGGTTCTAGGGTTTCTCCATTTGTGATGCATGTTTAGATTCAATTGTTCAAACCCTTAAAATTGGTTTAAATCTTATGTTTTATTTTAAATCTATTCTCATCGAAGGATCGAGAAATGAATATTGAGGTAGGTTTCAATTATTGATCGAAGGACCGAGAGGTGAAGGTTAGTAATAGGAAGTTAGGATTTAATACTTTTGATTATTTGTCTGACCAAAAAGATTTCAATTGTAGGATAAATCTAATCTTTATTGAAATTAATTAACTTTGTGTGTTTGAGACTGAGAGGAGATAACCACTAGTTAATAATTTAGGATTTAATTGCCCAACCAATGAATTAATTCCACCTTAACAGATTTTCCACCAAAATTATCTTTTCTGGGTTTGAATATTTGTTTCTTGCATGTTGATCAGATTGGTAGATTTCCCTAGAATCTGTGCTCTTTAATATTTGAATTTTTTCTCTTTAATTATTTGTTTTGAAAAACCCAAAACCTTAAAATTGATTTGCCCAAACAAAGGTTTTGAAAACTACATTCAGTGCATGATTTTCCCTCGTTGCACTATCCCTATGGGTTCGACAACCTCTGAGTTTTATAAATTTATTTGCCCTTTGCTATAATCTGTGTGCAAATTTTGCATCGATCACGACTACAGTTCGAATACTATTTTTTGAAAGCCATGTGCAGCTCCGAGAACGTAGAGAGGAGCCCCTCAGGAGATTCACGAACCATTGGAGTGCGGGTCCCGTGAAGCTAGAACTGAAGCTCTTGCACATACAGGCTTCACAAAGGTCGGCGAGGATGGACGTTGTCAGCATCTTCTGCTTGTAAAGGGCCACGAGATCTTTGTGGTCAGTCATTCGTATAATAGGAATGAAGGTGGCATGAATTTCATTGGGACATTGGTGTTGGTGATGTCCGAAGTGAATGGTGAGTCGGCATAGCTATCACAAGGAATCATGATGTCCGGGGGTATCGCACCCGGAACTCTGGCCAGTAGCTTCTCAAACATGGACATGCAGGCTTCGAGCCATTTCTCATACTCACTCCTCGGGTCAAGTATTCTGCGTTGCTCGGTAGGGAGGCGTCTAGTCGGCTGCGAGATTGTCGCTCCCGAGGCATCGTGACCAGGTCCCTTCTTAATAGGCAGGTCGACGTCGATCACATTGCCCAGTTCCTGCGCGAGATTCCTATGGGGATTGGCTTGCTTCTCGCCCGTGGGAGGCTCTTCGACGATCGGCTGATTCTTGAGAGCTTCCTCTTTCTCTTGGCGGAGCTGGTGATTCTCCTTTCGCAGTGAGTGGTTAGTCACCAGAAGTTCCATGATTCTAGTGTCCATCTCCTTCACAAGCTTTTTGTTGTCTTCAAATTCTTTGGCTAGGCGTGCCAGTATGACGTTCAGCATGTCCGGGGAGACGGCCTGGGTGCCACCGATTTGCAGAGTTCGACGGACTAACTCTTCTATAGGGACGAGTTCATGAGTTCCGCCAGGCCCTACCGGAGGAGTCTCGATTGGGTTTCCAATTTGGCCTCCGATTTGGTTGCCATATCGATTGTTAGTCCTCTCGTTGTTACCTGCCATTAAATCAGAAAAGTAATCCCAAGAGCCCCACGGTGGGCGCCAAATATTAAGGTTCGATTTACGAATAAAGGAGCCCTTGGAATTTTATTAAATAATAACAAGTAAACAACAATAAAACTGTTAATCGAATGAAATAAATAAAAAATAGACGAGATAGTAGGAATCAGCTATTGTATTTGAATTGCTTCAGTCAGGAATTCTGTAGAGTAACAACGTAATTTTAAGATCGGAAAAAGATACCGAAAATCGGTCCCCTAACCCCTGTTTATAGACAATAGGAGAGGAGGAGATGCTTATCCTAACCCTTGATCTGAACGGTTCGGTTAAGACTTCTAACGATCTCACGCCGTCCGGCTTCTAGGGTTTCTTCGTCGACCTCCTCAGTACCGACCCTTTAAGGTGTTCGATACCGAGGCTCCGAGGGCGTCAGTTCCGAGTTATGGACTTAGACGTTTCCGGTTCCTCCGTTACCCCAGGTGGGTCTGCTGCCTTGATCCAGTTGTCATTCGGGCCGATGCGCTAAATGGGCCTCGTGGGCCTGGCCCCAACAAATAGCATTTTTATTTCAAAATTTAAATAAAATTAAACCAAATAAAAGAATTATATATAATTGTGTGGTTGGATGGTTCGCGGTCACGGATAAACTTCCTAAAATTATTGTGGTTGGGTTAAGTGATGTGGATGAGAGAAAAATTAATTAAATATTAAAAAGGTTAAGTGGTCAGGTGGATGAGAGAAAAATTAATTAAATATTAAAAAGGTTAAGTGGTCAGGTGGTTGGAGTGGTTGCTGATAAACATAGTCTTAGAAGTCACATGCTCAAACTTTAAAATATGTCCACGAATCTTAATAGATTTGTCATATAAATAATAATATATTACATAATTGATTAAAATATTTATTATTAAATTAAATATATGTATAATTTAGAAATAAAAATATGTTAAATAAACTATTTGTTACCAATTAATAGATTTATATAAATTATTATATATATTTGATAATAAAATTATATAATATACTTAAAATTTTTAAAATAAAATATATATTACAAATATAAAGTACACTCAAATAGGTCTTAAAAGAGATTGAGAAACAGGCCTAGTTATGTAAAAAAGATGAGACTTATATATCTTCAAACTATACTAGATGTAACAAAGTTCAATCTGGCTTAATCTATTTTCACATGTATAAATGGGATTTTACCTATAACAAAAAAATTATATTGTTTAATTTATTTTCGATATGACGTAATAATTCAAGGAAAAACTATAAATTTTATTCCAAAAGATTGAGTTTCTAAGATTTTGTCTCAAATATTATAGTTACGGAATTTAATCCCACTTTATAATTTAATTTGAGATTTTTATCCCGCAAAGCTAACTTCGTTAATTTATATTGAGTCACGTGATTATTTTCATGTGGCTGATTACGTGGCGTGCACATAGATTTTTTTTTATAAATTGGACAACTAAAATAAAAATTAAATGTCTAAATCTCTAAATTTTCTTCTAAATTATCATAAACCCAAAATTCTTTCTACCCTCAGGTGGGCGACGTTCAAACACCATCTTCCACTGTTATATTCCCGTCATTATCTTGGTTGAAGGGCTGGAAAGCACAGTGCAAATCCATCGTCTTCGCCCCGCTTTGCTTCTATATTTCTACAAACTCATGGAAGTCAATAAAACCGTCCACCATCCAAATCCGTAATCTCAAATATCTATTGCACCTCTTTTTCCGACGAGGTTTCTTTTCCCCAGGGCCTTCACTATAGTCTGGTATTCCTCGAGAGATAATCTTCCATCTTTGTCGGAATCGAACTTCTTATACATGTAACAAGTATATACGGGTGATAAGCTAGAGCTCTGTCCGGGAAAAACATCCCTGAAAATTTCTTTAAAAACGCCGAATTGGACATGGATTGAGGTTTGAGGGGAGGCGGAGAAGGAGTTTAGAGGTACGGGCTTGGGAGAGAATTTAGGGATTTAGACATGTTTAATTTTTATTTTAATCGTCCAATATTTTTAAAAAAATAACACATCATCGCCCACATGTAAGATAATCATATGACTTAGCATAAAATTCCTAATTTTCCATAATTTAATGTAATTCAAGACAACTTTTTACAAAGATCCGAGTTCTTCTCTCATAAGTCATAAATAGATCTATTATATTTGTGGTTGTAATTATATTTTCTATTATCTAAAAATAAAATTACTCATGTCTAATAATGCAATACACACGGTATCAACTATTCCATAACTATCCCAACTTACTTAAAACATACCGTCGTACTCGTGTACATCGGACATCTACACCAATATATATTTTAAAAGTATTTTATTAATTATTAAATATTTCATACGAATTAGATATCTCTCTATATAAATATTCAATTATTTACACCAGGCGTGTAAGTTATGGTCATGAAATAAAATAATCTATGATTGCCTACCTCCATACTTTCTCGGATTATGATTATGCATATTTTTATACATTACAATATTACTAATTAATGTAAAATGATTAGACAGACTGGATGTCAATTCGTTGGTTGAGATTAAACTCTCAAAACCCCCTTTTTCGAAGTAATTCTAAAAAAATTATTTGATTCTATAAATAACCACATTGATAGCAATGCGACATGAATTCATCATTTTCCGCTCTCATTTCCTAGAAATGTCTTCTCTTTCACGCCTCGCCTTTTTTCTTGTATTTTTTGGTAGACATGAGATCTGAAGGATTCGAGTGATAATTGCTCCTTTTCAACATTCTTTTGCAATTTTTTTTGCCACAATTGTTTTGAGTTAGTGTCACGCATCAACTCTTTTAGACGAATTAGCGTTATGCTTGCTCAATCACCGCAACTAAGCCGCAATATAATTTTATATGAAGAGTCTAGTCAAGTCGAATATGATAAGCAATATATATGAATTTTCATCATCACTTAAGTAGGTTTACTCGATCGAGTTGGACTGGGTGTCCATGTCACAGAACCTTTCTCTAGCAAGAGTTTTATCAGTGTTATTAATTGAATTATTCATTAATGAATTTGGGTGATTAGAATTTCGTACCGATGTGGTGGCAGATCCAAAAATTATGTATAGGAGGGCTCTATTCAAATATTAAGTGTTAAAAAAAATTAAACAATAAAGTAAGAATATTATTTTTTAAAAATTATAACATGTACAAAAAGTACATGCACTAAAAATACTTTATAAAATATACATATTAAAATTATTACATAGTAGTATAAAACAACTTAGTAAAAAATATATTAAAAATTGTAAAAATATTACAATTCTTCTTCATTTCCACCCCCTTCATCTTTTTAAAAACTTGAAAATAAGGGATTATATTATAAATTTTTTAAATTGAATAATAGAAAAATTAATACCACTAGTTGGTGAAAGTTCAATATATATAAGTAATAGCACTCCTTAACTCAAACTGGTGAATAGCGCTCCATCTCTCAATAATTTGTAAAGATTTTTTTGAAAGAAAAAAAAAATGGCAGAAAAAAGCAAGATTCTGATAATTGGTGGAACAGGGTATATCGGAAAGTTCATCGTGGAAGCCAGCGCTAAGTCCGGCCACCCCACCTTTGCTTTGGTGAGAGAGTCCGCCGTCGCCGATCCCGCCAAAGCCCAACTCCTCGCCGGATTCAAGAACTCCGGCGTCACCATCCTCATTGTATGTTCATTTATTTATATATATTAATAAACACGACGCTGCTTATGAATATCGATCGATATCGTTGCAGGGCGATTTGAAGGATGAAGAGAGTTTGGTGAAAGCCATAAAGCAGGTGGACGTCGTTATATCCGCAATCGGCCCGCTTCAGATCGCTGATCAAGAAAACATCATCGCCGCCATTAAACAAACTGGAAACAACATCAAGGTTGTACATCTCTTTTCTTGCTATATATAGCTCTAATTAATTTTTTGTAATACTAATTAGTGTTTCGTTTCATGGGTCAGAGGTTCTTCCCATCGGAATTCGGAAACGACGCCGACCACTGCCGCGCCGTGGAGCCTGCGAAGTCTGCTTTCGAAGAGAAGGCGAAAATCCGAAGAGCTGTTGAGGCAGCCGGCATTCCGTACACCTACGTGTCGTCCAACTACTTCGCCGGGTATTCGCTGCCGACGCTGGTGCAGCCGGACGCCTTCGCTCCTCCTCCGCCCAGGGACAAAGTAGTCATTTACGGCGACGGAAATGTTAAAGGTGATTAATCCGTCATCACCCACCATTCAAAATGCAATGCAGCTTGAATCAATGGTTAAAAATTATGGATGCATGCAGCTGTTTTCAACGAAGAACGCGACATTGGGGCATACACGATCAAGGCGGTGGAGGATCCAAGAACGCTGAACAAGGTGGTGTACATCAAGCCTCCCAAGAATGTATACACGCTGAACGAGCTGGTGGCGCTGTGGGAGAGGAAGATCGGCAAGACTCTTGAGAAAGAATACTTACCAGAGGAGCTGATGTTGAAGCAGATCCAAGGTTTGAGTTTGAGTTTTTACTACTACATCAAATGAAAGGTATGTTTATGTATGAATATGATGAATTGCAGAGTCCCCGATTCCGGTGAACGTGATACTGGCAATCAACCACTCGACGTTCGTGAAGGGGGACCAGACGTATTTCGCAATCGAGCCGTCGTTTGGGGTGGAGGCGTCGGAGCTGTATCCCGATGTGAAATACACCACCGTGGAGGACTACCTTGATAACTTCGTGTGACAGCTGACGGCATGCATGGACGTCTCATCTCTTCTTCCATGATTCAATCTTGTATTCATAATAAATAAATACTTCGCATGTCCAATAAATATAAAATTCGAGATTGTGCCCCCATATTATTATTATATATATATTTTGTTAAGGTTCGAAATGAATTGGATCGGAGTTCGTTGATAGAGGAGAATAGTAAATAAGAGTACAAACAAGCAATAATATATGAGAGTAAATGCAAGAAAGACATAGAATTAAATGTAAAGAAGACGAATGAATCGAGTGTACGTCGTGTTAAAAATAAGAAAAATCGATGCAAAAAATAGTTGGGGCATCCCTTTTATGGACACAATGGAGGGAACTTGTATAATAAATTCGGTCAGGCTAATCCTAACCCACGTTGGCAGCAATTAGGAATTTCTGCAACAGCTCTTTCTTATCGAGAATGTGCTTGGGGTCAATTAAAAGGTTGGAATTGATAGGCGTTTGGGTTGACAACTCTTTGGGGTCGATAGAGCCAGGGGTCGGTTGGTTTCGGCCAGCCTATTGGATTTCTCTAGCTAGGCTGCTCATTATTGGGCTAAAGTTCCATGGATTTTGCTCCACGGACCTTGATCAATTTTGATGGGTTGGGCCGCTTGAGCTTGACCCAAACATATACCGTATTTAAAGAATTACTTAAATTTTCAAATTTTTAGTTAGATATCATATCGTATCAAAAATTGTTGGTAAAGACATGATCCCATTATAATAATTACGGCCAATACATACCATACCAAAAAATATTATATATATATATATATATATATATATATATATATATATATTTTATGTTTACCCTTATTTTTATTTTAAATACTCCCTCCGTCCCGCTATATTAGGCACGGAGGGAGTCGGCACTATAACCAAGGAAGCCTTTTTAATTGTAATTAAAAGTGTGATTAAGCAATAAAAAATAATAGAAGTACACTAATAAAGTTTTAGGTAAAATATAGGGGTATGTCAAATCAACTTTAAAAATAGCCTAATTTTGTTTTGGAGCCAAAACCAAAACAATAATCTAAGGCTAATTACAAAATTCCCTCCTAAACATAACTATAAACACAGTTTTTGAATTCAAAAACAAAACACAAAAATCCTTTACAAAAAAATGGGTAAGAATCCTGACATTTCTGAAGAAAGAAAATCAGAAATTCTTCTTTTCTTGCTTGAAAAATCCAGAGATAACAATCCAGCCTGGGGGGTCGTCAACGAAGCTGCAACAAGCTTCAATGTTTCAAGAACAACGGTTTCAAGGATCTGGAAATCTGCACAAGAATCAAAATCCAGAGGTGAAGCATTACATTTGATAGGCAAAAGACATTTCAGAATTAGGAAGCTCAAACATGAGGTAAACCATGAAGAAATTGCTGCAGTTAATTTTCAGAAAAGAGGTTCAATAAGAGCTCTAGCTGATAGCATTAACATATCTAAATCTACTGTGGGAAGATGAGCTAAACAAAACCTGATCAGAGCACACACAAATGCAATTAAACCCTGTTTGACAGCTCCTAACAAACTGATTCGATTGAGGTACAGTTTAGATGCCATAGCTTTTGACCATGTGACATTTAATCATAACACATATCAACCAAAACAGTATGAAGAAACCACTTCAAACACGGCATAACACATTTCACTTTTTAAAGTGTATCATGAATGTGTACAAAATTGTGTGTGCAATTTAAAATCATTTCAGGGTTCACCTATTTTCCCACAGTAGACATAGAACCAACAAAACCAGCAGCAGAACCAAGAAATCATGGAATCAGTCATGGCCGAATATGAAACATAGCAACAAGGCATCACAGAACCAAATTTCACCACCCACAGAACCAAATTTCCCAAATTTCAAACCAGCAACAGAGCATCAAACCAGCAACAGAGCATCAAACCAGCAACAGAACATCAAACCAGCAACAGAATATCAAACATGGCCGAATATCAAACCAGCAACAGAGCATCAAACCAGCAACAGAACATCAAACATGTCTGAAAATCAAACCAGCAACAGAACCAAATTTCACCAGCCACATAACCAAGAATTCCAATATCAAACCAGCAAGAGAATCAAATATTGCAAATATATAGGAGAGTAAAAAAGAGAGAATTCACCCGATATTTGGGAAATAGATGTCCCAAAATAGCCGAACAACCTCCAAAGTCTTCTCTTTTGGAAAGGAAATCTCCTGCGCAACCATCGCCAGCCAAACCTTCTCTTTCTCCAGATCGAAAGAGAGATCATCTTCCTCGTCACCGCTCAGCACCAAGCCTCCGTTCATGCAGGATCCATCGCTGCCCAGCAACCACGCCGTTGAATCTGCGGCGGCAACAAACC
>JAPKLW010000747.1:66415-99674 GCA_026898455.1 Plectranthus barbatus
AATCAACGTTGATGAACATATTTTTCCAGATCAAATACACAGTTCTTCATCTTTTCTATCTGTTCTTCTCGATTATTTCACAACTATTTCTTTGTAAAATAGCAATTGTGGCTATGCAATATTGAAGGAAAAGGAGTTAGTTTTGTTCCATTAATCAATTTTATTTTTTCAAGAAAATATAGAAGCAGACAAATATTGATCAGGTGAGTTGCTTCTCTACTATTTCTTGTTAAATACGAGAACAAGTTTGGGTTACTACCAAGGCCGCCGCCAGAAGCACTAGTCGCTCATCGAAAATATGGTAGTTGACATAATAATAATAATAATAGCGGCTGGAAGAAGACGATTCCGGAGCCTAAATTGTCTTAAACTGCTCCGTCTCCTATTGTACATTTGCAAGCGTTTCTCTTTTATATTTGTTTAATTAGTTTTCATTTTAGTCGCCATTTAACTAGTATTACACAACCTGCTTATTATACGATAATATCTAAATTATTGTATCAGTTAGGTTGATTAATGGCGTTAATTTGTGGGTATAGCTGTCTGCTTTGGGGGTTCTAAGGATTCTAAGGAAGAAGAATGGGGTTATGAAAATACACAAGCAAGAAAATGATTTTTTTAGAATTAAAATGGTTAAAAGAGGGGTGAGAGGGGCTACGGTTCCGAAAAAAATGGGTCCATATTTATTTTTTATATTTTTAGTTAATATTTTATATTAGAAATTATAAGGATAAAATAATACTCCCTCCGTCCCACTTGAATTGTCACACTTACCAAATTGGGCGTCCCAACCAAATTGTCACATTTCCAAAAATGTCAACTTTTTCACACTCAACAATAAAATATTAATCCCACTAACTCATTCTACACTCACAACTCTTAATTTCCGTGCCGAAAAGAAAGGCGACAATTCAAACGGGACGGAGGGAGTAATTTTAAAAGTAATTTTATATTTTAAAATATTTGGGGGTTACAATAAGAAAAATTGTGGCTGTCTTTATAATTACCCAAAAAAAAATTGTGCCCTTAGTAGGCCAGCAACCAAATTTGATTCTTTTTATTTTTACAAATTGTGTTTAATTAGATATGCGTTAGGACGACTAGTGCAAAAACAATGATAAATTAATCAAACAAATAAAATTTGGCTTTTTTTTTTTTTTTTGGTGATAATTGCTCATTAATTTGCTTGTATAAATTCTTGCAAAAATAAAACAATGAATCTATATCCCCCTTCCACAAATCAAACCTTGTACATTATGAATGTGTAGTATTTACAAATTACAATCCTCGTTTGCACTTCCAGTCCACCTCAACTCCGGCTCCTCAACGCATCTCCGCCGCCCACCGCTGCCGGTGCTTTCGCCGGTGCTGCTACTGAGACTATTGCTAATTCAGGAAGTGCCTTTCTCGGCAGCAATACCTTCCCTCCTTCCCTGCCTTCACCTGCATATATATATATATATATATATATACACACAAACTTGAGAGAGAGAGAAAGAAGACAGGAAAAGACTAGAAACAGTGATACATACCATGATCTAATCTTGAATAAAGATTAGCAGAAGCAGCAAGACGAATGAGGGTGGGAGTGACGACGGTGAGAAGAGCCCAGAAAAACAAGATGACGACGTAGGTTCTAGCACTCATTGCTGACAAAAGAATTAAAACTGCAATGACAGAGGGATATTTATACCCTTCATTTTCAACTACAATGGAAGTTGGGAGAATACCCTATTGTTTTCTTAGCTGGCCATGTTTGAGGATGGCCACCTATCACATTCATTTCTTCAGCTAAAATATATATATATATATATATATATATATGAAATCTCAGTCTCCATTTGGGGAGTTGCTGCCTGAGTTTGTGTTAACCATGTTTCGCACGCCAAATATATTTCATAAATATAAGTTGAGCTTTTTTTTTTAAATAGTACTATTTGGTTGTTGGAAGTTGTTGCACCAAATGTATGTACAATATTATTTGGAGCCCTTCTGGCATAAGTTTGTTTGCCTAGTTCAAAGGTCTAACTAAAGCTCCATATTAGTTATTTTGCTACCAACATCATCTTATTATTCAACTTAATTTTTTTATATACAATATCAAAATTTTCATTTTAATCTAGAATTATTGCAAATTATTTAAAAAAAAGGAAACAAATGAGAGTAATTCATCATTTTCTTTACACCATCTCCAGTTGCAGACAAAAGTTCTAAATCATTTCAATCAAACTATAACTAAACCATTTTTAAATATTTTAATTTGTAGCACTTGGCCCTCTTGTTCCCTGCCATAAAACTTGTTTTATCTATGATTCTCAATTTTTTATATATATAAAAAAAGAACTTATTTTATTTGTGAGGATACATCTTGCAGTGTGCATTCAGTTAATTAGGATGAAAATCCACTAAAAATTACACATCCAACCAAAATCACCAAACTGAAAATTTTCCCAATAAAAAAGGAGCATAGGTTCCTACTCCAAACTGTCAAATTTGGTTTTAGTTATAACCAATTTTTTGGCCAATAACCAACCCAAATTTAATGGGGATCCTACCACTCACCCAAACTGATTCAAATTAATCAGTTCCATAGATTATTTCAATTTCAATTTAGATTTTGCACACCACTAGAAACAATTGAGTTGGGTCCAAGACTACTACATACTTGTAAATATAACAGAAATCAAAATGAAGTATGGATCTTCACTAACAACTTTGACACTCATACCTCCAAACTTTCATGACATCAGTTTTCAATGTATCATTTTATCTTGCTAGATATTCAGGAGAGAAAGGGAACAAATTAACATGCAAGTGGGAAAGAAGACATGAAGCAGACAAAACTCCATCCAGAGCTAACTAAACGTGAAATTTGATTGCTTACGATAAAAACTGAAAATGCTGGCACTCACAATCTACTCTGTTTAGAAAATAGAAAAAAAATAAAATAAAATTATGGCTATGATATACTCTACTTCAATTACAATAACTAAAAGTGGGGTTGTTTTTGTGTATCATGATGCATATACATGTTCGTAGTAAGATGTTGTCACCCAAACTCAGTCTCTTGACAGATGACTGCTGCTTGGCGAAGACCGTTTCCCAGTGTACCTCTGTTCAAATGTAAATGAAACGAATGTAAGCCGTAGAAGAACCAGAGAGCATACAGCTATTTCGATAAAAATAAAAGTAACCAACTCAAACATTTCAAGCATTCGTTAAGTAGTGGAAGGGAGATCACCTGCTTTCCCATATTGAATGGGATGTATCTGTATTTGATCATGTGAGTGATCTGCCTCTTCATTGTCAGGATAAATAGAAATAACCAGTAGAAGAACAAAATCGGCCAGAACACTGGGACGTCGAACATGGAGAAGAAGGTCATGAGGAAGGCAACACAGAAGGCTTTTGTGATTGCATACCTGAATAGATAAAGAAATTTCATTAATCCAAACCATTTTTCAGAAAGAATAGTCCAAAATGCAGTTTCTCTCCACTCTTATTACTTTTCCACATTCACAGAGATTCAACTTAATTTTTATTAGCAGCACTTGAGTTTATAACAAGTCAACATTTCTTTCTTCATCTTCTCCGGATACAGCATAGAATCTGGATATAAATGAAATAATTATCTAAAACCAGATCACCAGAAAAGAAGCATTGTCGTGCTGACATATTCCTAAGGATGAGAGCAACAGATTGTAAATAATTCAAATACGGGTATTTCTCCTTTCGTAATTCAACCACTAACAAATATGCAGCGAGCAATATCAGAATATGGGAGAGAAGGTGGCTATCAACAAAAAAGAACCAAACTGAATAAAACCATCTCAAGTTTTCCCACATTAGTACCAGCACAAACACACATCTTAAATGGGATATTAGATGCTAGATACTATCTCTGATTCACATTCTTTTTATGAATTTTATCAACAGAAACCGATGAAGCATCAAATATGCATCCAAAATTGTATCCAGAGTTGTAATTATATGTTACAAAAGATATGCAGCATAATATAAGCTACTGCTCATTGCCAGGTAGTCAAAAGATTAACTCATAGCTTAAAAGTTAAAACTAAGGCATATTTACCGCACCAGAACAAAAACTCAGGTAGGCGACGATCAAAGGACTTGAACTCATCAGAGTCTTTAGATTGATAAGAAGGACTGTCCAACGTTTCTATCTCAGGATCAACCTTTGGTGACATAAACCCAATCAATAAATTCAAGATGTAGATTGATAGGCCATATGAGATGACATAAAACCCCTGAATATAATAAACCCGCAAGATGTAGATTGCTGCTGCAGTAAGTGTTACAAGCCACCTACGGCCCATATGAGGAGCAGACCTATCCAAATAATGCTGAAACCTCCTTGAACATTCATTTCTCCACTTTGACAATGGTGTTTCTGGCACGGCACGGTCAGTTTCAACCTCTTCCATTATCTCCACTCTTTTGAAACTGCATTGGAATCCAAAGCAACTTTTATACCAAACTATCTATCTCTTATCCTAAAAACTAATAAGAGAGTGAACTCAAAGTAGAAGGCAGGTCTCAACAATAACTCCACATAACATTTGAAAATATATTGAAACAATATACACCCAAATAAAAAGTTTCTATTTTGTAGCGTAGTTGGTGTTCTTCACCTTCATAAGGCTGAGAGAGCTCCTCCCCCCCAATTAAACAACTTTATTGACTCCTACAATCAGGTACCTAGATAAATCCTGTTACCTCTTCACGCAAATTAAGAAAGGGATAAATTTTTCAAATTGATTTGAAAAAACCAAACAACCTACAGGCCCTTAACACGAGTTCTTCAAGATGAATTACCTCTTACCAATAATTCATTCAAACGTCATGATATTAAAGTATTAACTACAACATCAAGATTTGCTGTAAGAGAAACTATGCATAAATGGAACATGCTGGAAGTTTATCGAGAATCCAACCTTAATCTTCTGCGAGGAATTGAGTATCAACGAAGCAAACAATTGATACTGGAAACTGTCGTGTACGGTTTTCTTGCGTCAAGATTTTTCCATTACTGCCAAGTCTGAACGAGAAAATTAACTCCACCGGGTATGATTAAGAAAATTGAAGAAATTGAGGGGCATATTCATAATACTTGAAATATATGCGGATTAGGGTCTTCACTTTGAAAATTTTACATTATTGCCCCTGAAAGTTACAAATAATTCAATGCTGCCTCTTCGTTCTTGCCCTATTCATTGTGCCCCCGAAATCAGAAGAGCAGCTGGAAAACCCATTAAATTTTGAGCGAAGCCCCTTCTAATCCGAACTCATTCTTGGATCATATACTGCGCAAACAACAAACCCACTTGATTCAATCAAAATGGGCAGCTTAGGAAGAGCGGTGTACACTCTGGGGAGTTTGATTCGCCAAACAGGTCAAGCCATGGATCGGCTCGGTTCTACCTTCCAAGCGGGGTACTTTATCCAGGAACATGGTGAGTCGTTTCTTATTTATTTGCTAACACTATGTCTTCTTGTTATTTCTACATTTCTGATCCTGTGTTTTATATGTGAGATGGTGAATGTCAATGTTTTTATGAAGTTGGGGTTTTTAACCTTTCTCTAGTGTATGTATTGGGTCGTAAATGAATGGGTTTCCGTATGAAAATGTTGGAGACAGGACAGGGAAATGGGGAGTCTTGATCTTCTTCAACTTGTGAAAATTATGGCGTTGCTGTCTTATTCGATGTCACGATGTGTTCTTTTCTGTTCACCACGCGATAATACTAGCTGTATATTATTTCAATGCGTGGAAGCTGAATTGCAATTTGAAGCAATCGATAGGCCTCCATGGAGAGAGGAAGGGATCAGTGATAGGGGAACATATTGAATAAAGTTATATTGATCAATAATTGCATGGTGAGATTCTGAATTTTATTCATCTAAGTAAATTCATATGTTACTGAAGTCTATTATGAGATTATTATGAGGAAAGAAAGGTGTTAGAACCTTAAGAATTCTTGGTTGGTGGTGGTTTAAGAACATAAGGTGCAAATTGGAATTTGGGGTGTGGAGAGGGGGGGCTTAGTGGGGTTGGGGTTTGCAAAGTATAAAAATATAATTGAATATTATGTTCCTGAAGACATGTGTTAAATCAAACATCAAGTAGAGAACTCCTGCAGACTGTCTATATCATATCTTCCAGAACTGAAATGTGTTATTATGACAGTACCAACTTACAGTAAATCTTGTTTCTAGAAATGTTATTCACATGTTGAAACTAATTAACTAGGTAAATTTTTTGGTAAGATGTTTGAGTGGGAAATAATTCTCTCAGATTTGCATCCTTCACTTTATCGTATATCTTCTTGGCATCACAAACCTATTGCTTCTTCTGCTTCATCAACTGTGAATGCCTTTTGTTCTTCTCTTCTGTGACCCAGGATATTCATTTATTTGTAATACTAAAGAACATGAAGTGCTGTAGCTGTATTCTTTATCGAGGCAGTTGGAGGGTATTAGTCTTTGGAAGATGTTTGCGTGGGAAATAATTCTTAGAGATTTAATTCCTTCACTTCATTGTATATCTTCTTGATATCACATACCTTTTGCTTCATCGTGCAAATGCTTTTTCTTCTTCCTCCTCTATCACATGGGATTTTCATTTCTCTTTTTGTAAGATTAAAGAGCATGAAGTGCTTGAGCTGTGTTCTTTATCCAGGCAATTGGAGGGTGTTAGTAGTGGTGAGAACGAGGGGGATGCTAAAAGGAGGATTTTTTATTAATCTGGAAAGTTTTCTTGTTTCCTTGTTTTGTTACTCCTTTCACTTCTTTTTATCAGTCCAGATCACTCTTAATTGTAGAATTAAGTTATGGGGCACACGTATGGATGCAGACATATGTTTGAGCCCTCGTATGTTTCTTACTTACCCTAAAAACATGCCTACGTTTATGCTTCTTTTTCAGTACGAATATGGCAGATTTAGTATCATGAGTTTTCATAGGGTGGAAGATGAAATGGGAATTGGGGTTGGTGTTTTGTGACTTGCTTTGTTGATAAATAGAGCAGGAATTAATATTTGCAATAGGAGCCATCATAGGGTAAAATATTATGCGATGTTTATTCTTCTTTTCTTCTGAAAAAAGGGTAAAAAATACTTAATGTTTCTTATTCATATACAACTTTTTGTGTCTGATGCTTGGCTACCGTAAATACACTTTTATTTTTGTTGAACCTTCTTGTATATTGGGAAATTTAGATATTCACAGGTATCTAACAGCATTACATTACAGCATGGGTTTTGTGGTTCTGGATTTGTGTTAATTAATATCTGCAGTTCATATTTCACTTTTTTTTTTTTCAGATGTTTCCAATATTCTATTCTATGTTCAGAGCACAAAATTTATGTTGCGTATGTGTGCCGTTGATCTTGTTTGTTTTTATTTCTTATTAGTTTCTAGGCACCGGACCCTGATGAACTTCTATGATAAATCTCCTGCGGTGGATAAGGATGCATTTATTGCCCCGAGTGCCTCTGTCATTGGGGATGTTCAGGTGGGACAAGGATCATCAATATGGTATGGAGCTGTACTTCGAGGTACGCTTCTTAGAAAGTCATGTTGAATAGACTATACAACTTTGAAATTTCTTGGAATTAGCCTCAATTCTTATACTTCTGATATGTCTATATTTTATTGTTTTTTTTTTTCATTTTAGAATTATAAATCATCTGTCTCTTAAAAGACGTGGACAAGTTGTACCTCCCATTTGATGGTAAATGAATGATTTTTGTACGAAAACTTTCATTAGGATTGATATAAAGAAGAGTTTCACTTTAAGACCATTCTGTAAGTAGCAAGTCTTCGTAATCAAAATTTGATAAATTATATAGATTAAGTTCTGAGTGTTGCTTAATGAGTTGAAATTTTATTTAAGATGAACCTAGCTAAATACTGTATCTTTTGTGGTTAGCTAGGAAGTATAATCTTGTCCTCTTCTCGATAGACATTAGACACCAGCTACACAGTTAATTAATGGACTCGCTGAATGGGGTTTTCTAGAGGTGTGCTGTACATAGTATTCAAGAATTGGCATGCTTCTGAAATCTATGCTAATTTGGCATTTATGTAGCATTTACATTCAAGGTGGTTATGTGCTTCCAATCTGAGATCATAAATAGAGATATGATCCAGTTTATTGTACAACTTAGTTTAAAAAAGCACGAGGCGGTGCGGTGCGATAAGGTCAAAAAATCCGAGGCGGTGAGGCGAGATGCGAATGCGAGCGATCATTGAAATGAGGCGACCATTTCTAAAAAAAATTGTATAAATTATTTATACTTCATATTTTATAATTTAAATGCACAATTTCAATATTATAAATATAAATATTAAACAAAATACATATATATATATCCTAGTAATAAATAATTTATGCACCAATAAATAAGAAACATAAATTAGATAGTAAATTGGATAGCAAGAAAGGGTGTATAATTATCGCAGGAAAGCTCAAAGCAGGACTTGGATTTCAATTGTTAATACCTTGGGCAGACTGCAGAGGCAAGAAATGGAGCAGTCGCAGACAGAGAGAGAAGAAGACGCAGTCGCAGGCCGGAGGACGAGAGAGAATGGAGCAGAGACCGAGCAGCGAGGAGGTTAGCAGCAGCAGCGCAGCAAGCAAGCAAGCAAAGTAAGGAAAGAAACGGGCAAGCAGCCGAGCAGGTTGGCTGCGGGATGAGCAGGAGCGTTCGCCGCGAGCAGGAGTGTCTGCCGCCGGCGCCGATTGAGGTGGGCAGCAGCGCAAGTGAAGGACGAAGGTTGGGGGGGGGGGGATTTGATTAGGTTTGGGTATTTCAATTTTTTAGGAATTAGGGTTTTAATCTTCCAATTTTTTTTAAACCAACGCCTACCTTCAGAGATGCGGCCGCATCGCGCCTCGGTCGCCTCAGCCCGCATCGCCGTGCATCAGGCCGCAACAGCCAAACCGCGCGCATCGGAGGGAAAAAGGCGGAATACCCCTTTCCGATGCGCATCAGACCGCCTAGGCGCGCTTTTTTAAACTAAGTTGTACAATGATAAAAAGAACACTTTTTCTTCTCTCTTGTTAAGTAAAAAACTTTGTGCGAATTAGCAAGAGTCCTGCAAATCAAAGTCATGGGGCTTAGTCATGTGCTTAGCTGGAAATGGAGAAGAATATAAATGGTCTTAACACTGGGTAACACTGGGTGAGAGGAACTGAGTTCCTTCCATTTGATTCTGAGACAGAATGTGGAAAATAGAGGATTTCTTTGAATATGATGAAAGATATATACTCAATCTATATCATTGATTAATATCAATAATGAAAAGTAATGAGAGCCAAAACCAAGTGTAGTTGGCTCAATTAATGTGTGGATAAATTATGGTCAAGATGAAATAGCAAATAAAAAAGTAGCATTATGTATGGAATTTTCTTGAAGTCAGTAAAGTAGATATCCCTTGAAAATAACCACCCTCTTAATTGTAAAAACTTGAAAACTGATTCAATCCTTAGACTTTTCCAGTTGATCATATCTTGGGTTGAGTGTTTTCTAACTGTAATCGAGCTGCACAATTCAAGATAAAGAACACTACTTGCATCTTAGTTCTCATCTTATTTTGCTCTTCATATGCTAGTAAGTTCTTTAACTGCAAGCAATTTTCCAATGCGTGCTGTAGATGATATTTATTTAACATAGTTCCTCAAGGGTCTATAGTATTATTTTGCTATGGCCTTCTTTGATCTGTTTATAGTTTTTCAAGTACTAATTGTAGACTTTTCAAAATTTATTTATCGAAGATAACATAGTTTTCTGAAAAGACATGAAATTGTTCACTTTATGATGCAACTTGATTAATGTGCCTGTATCCCGGACACAGGTGATGTGAACTCCATCAGTGTGGGTTCTGGAACAAATATACAGGACAATTCTCTGGTGCATGTGGCAAAATCTAATCTAAGTGGGAAAGTGCTGCCAACTATTATCGGAAATAAGGTCACAATTGGTGAGTAGTCTTGATTGTCCCCCTTCGTGCAAGTTGAATTAGTCCTGGTTTTTAAGTTAAGTTTTCGAGATTAAGTAGAAATTGCCTTTTAAATAGCATCTTCATCTTACAATTCCATTTTGTTCAAACTTATATTGGAGCAAATAGGTCATAGTGCGGTCGTACATGGATGTGTAATTGAGGATGAGGCTTTTGTTGGAATGGGAGCTACTTGTCTGGATGGTGTGGTTGTTGAAAAACATGCCATGGTTGCTGCTGGATCCCTTGTGAGACAAGACACCAGAATCCCTTCTGGAGAGGTATTTTTGTGCTTATTTTGAATTCCATTGTTTGTTTTGCAATTGAATGTTAGCGTACATATTTATACAAGTAATCAAATCGAGTTGAGTCAAGATTGAACCGAGTCTGGCTCAGTTACATTACATGCCTGATAGTCTTTTGCTTCTTGGGTTCCCTCGACTATGGGTTTTCGAATCACCACCCTCATTTTGCTGTATCGTTTAAAACTCGTGTATTTTTACAGATCTGGGCTGGTAATCCAGCCAAGTTCCTGAGAAAGCTTACTGAAGAAGAGATTGCATTCATCATTCAATCAGCAACGAACTACGTGAACCTAGCAAAGGTTCATGCTGCTGAAAATGCCAAGTCCTTCAATGAGATCGAGTTGGAGAAGATGCTACGCAAGAAGTTTGCTCGACGTGATGAGGAATACGACTCCATGATCGGTGTAGTCCGCGAAACTCCACCAGAGCTTGTTCTCCCAGACAACATCCTACCCGAAAAATCCCAGAAGGCCGTTCAATGAGGGAGATGCGTTTTCAGTGGGAGTTTTTTTTTTTTGCTCTTTAAGGCTGATCCAACATCTATCCGCCTTCCCCATAGAGACCCTTAATAATCTGTTACCTCCCATTGTTTGTGACTAATAAGAACTCGAATCTTGGGGTGGATTCATTCAAAGGCTGGCTCGTTTAGACCCTAGTTTTGTAAGCAGCATGCATCATGATTCATGACAGTGAGATGCTTGCATTTGAAATGCCTATTTTCTGTATGAATTTTGTGTGAGTAGCATGATATGATTATGATTCAGCCATGGGAAGTGCAACTTGGAGGGCAGGTGAAATTGTGGTGCATGTGGGGAATTATTTTAATATGAATCAAGATTCCTCAAACATTTATTTATGTTAGTATTATTATTATTATTATATTAAATAAGTTACAGCACTTGTATATATAGTATAGGTGTAGTAGGGGCATTAGCCAAATGCTTTGATGTTTTTTAAAATATGAATTGTAGGTGCATTATTGGTTAGTGGGTGGGGATTGGGGAATCTACAAAAGCAAATGTGGCAGTAGGCATGATTGGATTGGCTACTTGGAATTTGAAAGACCAAACCACCCGTGATTTCAGCTCTGCCGTGAGTCGCCTTCCTTTTATTATAATATTAATGAAATAAATTCATAAATCATATAGTATATTATTATTAATTTATATATATATAAGAGACAACAATAATGACGGTGCTCCAATCATGCTGTTGGGAGTTTCCTTTTGCAGTGCTTACCGAATCTTCATTTGGAATTTTATGAGTTTTTCCCAAATCTTGACAAAAGCTCACTTCTTTTTGCTCTCCACTATGAAATGCACGTGAGATTAATCATTGGTAATTTAATTTGGATGATTCTATTTGTTGATTTATTTGTAGGATTTCACAAACTTGAGATGATGAAATAAAAACTTGAGGACTAAGTAAAAAAATTATATGGGACCAAAGAAATTCAGTCTTCCAATGAATAACTACAGATCTGAGGGCCAAATTATGAAATAATCAAAATTTACGAGACCAACTATTCAATTAAACAAGATTAAAGATTTATAACCTACTAGTTGGTACAAATCTTGTCACGAGGATAGGAGACCAAATTCTATCCACAAATGTTTTACTTCTATAATTCAATCATTCAAATCTCTATTTGTCAGTTCTTTTATGGTAATAAATTATTTGAATTCAATGATATTCTTTTTTTCAAAAAGAAAATATGTACCCGGATGCCTATGACAGCTTATGAATTAATCCAAGCCCTTTAACAATCAAATAAAAATATTATGCAAAAACTTGCATTATGCACGCCTAAACGGTTTAGGTGGATTTTATCCATACCCAAATGAGTTCACTCATTTCAAATATAATTTATTAATCCCCGATTAGGGTATATTAGATAGGTTTGGTTTGGGTTAGTAGTAGGGGTGACAATTTTCGACCCGACACGAACCCGCACGATAATAATGGGTTAGTGTCATTATCGTATCGACCCAATAACGTATCGTGTTTCGTGTTATCTGATAACGTATCGTTTTACGTGTCGTGTTCGTGTTATCCAATAACATATCGTGTTTCGTGTCGTATTCGTGTTCGTGTTACCCACTAAGAAATTAATAAATAAGTAATATTTAATTATTTTATTATTATTTTTATTATTACTGCTATTTTTTCATTTATCAACCTAATTTAACAATTTTCACAGGTTAATATCGTGTACGTGTCGTGTTCGTGTCAATATCATGTTATCAGATCGGGTTCTTAACAGGTCAATATTGTGTTCGTGTTTGAGGCTTAATGGATGTTTCTATCCCAACACGCACGAATTACCACCCCTAGTTAATGGATAAAACCCGCCTAAATCGTTTAGGCGTACCTAACCTGAGACCTTCCCAAAATATTAATATTTAAAAAGTATTAAATATTTAAACTAGTTTCTAATATTACTCTTATTAAAAATATTATTTAACTACTCTTTTTATTATAATACTTTTAATGATTTTATTTTCAAGAAAATTAAACCGTATAATTAAAATAATCGGAAATAGTACTCCCTCCGTCCCGCTTAAATAGACACTTTTCATTTTGATACATTAATTTCAGAGTTAGTATTTAGTAGCTAATTAATACTTAATGTATCAAAATGAAAAAAGCTTATTTAAGCGGGACGAAGGTAGTAATATAAACCCTACAATGAGAGAATAATATATTTTAAATAGAGTACATTAATTTAAATATTATTTTTCTGGAATTCAGAAAACAATGGATGTGGGAACAAAAATATCATTGTTGTAAAAATCGGCGCCTAGGACCGCCTAGGCGCCGATTAATCGCTAGTCGGTAGTCAACCGATCCAAAAAACCCCTAATCGGTTGAAAAATTGATTTTTTCTGTGCAGTGCCTAGGCGCCGGCTAGCGGCCTAGGCGGCCCAATTAGGCGGATTAATCGGCCGATTAATCGTTTTACTCGGTAAAATCGGCCAATTAGGCGGTTTTATAATTTTTTAATTTTAAAAATCAATATTATATATTTTAATATATAAAAAATTAAAATTAAAATATCTTAAATAGAAAATTATATATTAAAATTAAAATACAACCCTAAATCTTAATCCCCAAATTAAATTTTCTCTTCATCGTAAAATTTAAACCCTTTATCTTTTTAATAACATTATCATTAAAAAGGTATTTACTCACTTACTTATTTATGCATGATAATGTTAACGTAAATTTGTAATATTATTTGAAATGTTGGAATGTTGCAAGAATATTTACACTTTCGTTTATTTTTTTTTTTATTTTGTTTTGGAATTGCTTTGAAATGTTGTAGGAATTTTAAATAAATATTGAAATATTCATTTAAGATATTTAAGTAAATATTAATTATGTATTACTTCATTAAGATGTTCAAATATATAAAAAAAATTGATCAACCGCCTAAATCCCGCCTAGGCCCCGCCTAAACCGCCTAGGCGCTAGGCCCCCTCGGACACCCGACTAGTGCCTAGCGATTTTTACAACATTGAAAAATATAGGTGAAGAAATAAAGAGTGAGGGAATTAGTGGTGAGAGTGGGAGTGTAGAAAGTGAGGGTTGGTGTCCGGAAATGATTGGGTGGTGCAGCATGAGATGAGACCGTAGAAAACTAATTTGTTTGCACCCACAACTACGCATGCCCATCATCATCATCATCTTCTTAAATATATATATTTGTTTTATTTTCTGATCTCTAAAATCTGTTACTTGCCACCTACTTTCATCCATATTTCTTTTCATATCTTCGCAATAATTTGCTAGGTCATGTGGAATTCAGCACTTTACTTTTAAGGATTACAATTGTCACAAATTGGGTGTGGATAAATTTGCATCTAAAATTGATTTCTTGATTTATTTGGCTTTTCTTGGTTTCCACCTATCAAAAAAATAAAGAAGACTAAATAATATTTGATTTTTTGGACTATGCGTTTGGAGCTTGTTTAGCTGTTTTTATTTTGGTTAAGAATTTAAGTTTAGGGTTGTGAGAATGAAATAATAATTTGTTATTATATTTTTAATTTAGAAATACAAAAATCTTGAATCAAATGTATCATAAAAAGAAGAAGATAACCCAAAAAATGACAAATATATCCTGGAAAAAAAAAAAAAAAACCAAATTTGGGTGCGGGGTGGGGGTAGGGGTGGAAGACGAGGAGGTGTGGGTGGGGCGGGGGGGGGGGGGTTGGGCAGGGTTGCGGGTTATAAATTGATGGTGGCGAGAAGAAAAGGAGGGGAGGAGCGGAAAGGAGCAGCAGCACTTAGGAGGGAGATCCTCTTTTGATTTCTTGAATTTCCCCCATCCGTCCTACATTTGAGTGAAATATGGGTGTCGAAATTCAGTCCAAAATCAACAACGGCAGTGTTGATGGTGCCGGTGCCACGCCGGTCATACTGGGGCTACAGCCTTCTGCTCTGGTTGACCACGTGGCAAGAGTTGATTACTCCCTCCTCTCCCGGATCCCTGGCGAGCCCGGCGGTTCCTTCCCTGTAAACCCCTCTTCCTCATCCTCTATCTCTCTCTTTATACATATGTGTGAATTGTGGGTTTTGATAGAATGCCCATTTGTTTCTGAAAGAAAATACTTGTTGCGTGAGCTCTGCCTTCTTCGTGGTTGAATTTATGTTGGTTCGTTGCGGTAGCAATTAATGAAAAATCCGGATCTTTTCTAATTCTTTTGGAATATGCGTATAAGGCCTAAGATAATTTGCTGGTAGGGTGATTATTATTTTTGGTACTAGATTCTTGCTGTGTGCTGTATGATTATTTTTTTACAGGGGAGAGATGCTGCAATTGGATTCTGTTTACTGTTTTGTATTTTCATACTATAAATAAGTCTCTTCATATCCCATGAACGTGGACTGCTCTTTTATTCATTTGGATTGCATGATCTCTCTACATACATGTTTTGATTAGTTATGTTGAATCTAATGGGATTGTAATGTCCCTATAAATGTATTGATCACATTTTCTGCTTTTGTAGGTTGCAGCTGAAGAGCTGAAGTTCGTTTTGAGCGAGGTTAATAACTACTTTGTTGCTTCTCCAGAAAATGGCTTTTCATTGAAGACCATAGCAGGGGGCAGTGTTGCTAACACAATTCGAGGTCTGGCTGCCGGCTTCGGGATTTCTTGTGGGATAATCGGAGCATGTGGGGATGATGATGAAGGGAACTTGTTCGTAGACAACATGAGCTTCTACAAGATTGATCTCTCAAGATTAAGGCATAAAATTGGGCCTACTGCTCAGGTAAGCCTTGCCATGCATATGCATTCCAGTTTCCTTGTATATGTGAGAACTTCTGAAGCAGTGGCTAAGCATATCTGAGACTCATTTTGGGATTCATGGTGCAGTGTGTTTGCTTAGTTGATGAAATGGGCAACCGTACCATGCGTCCATGTCTCTCGAACGCAGTGAAAGTTCAGGTGTATACAGTGTTATAATTCTCAAGAAATTGTTGACATTGTTACTGTGAACTTGGGAATGAATATCATATCTTATGCTCTTACCAGGGAGATGATTTGACTACGTCTGATCTGAGAGGTTCCAAGGTAAAGCAGTTCTGACACTAAAAACACTACTCATTTTGTTTAAATATGGATCATCATGTGTTTGTTTTTGTTATATGAGAGAGCAATATTTGTAATTTGTCTCAGGCTATTAGTTGTTTCATTCATGATTCTTGGTTACATATAACTTGTTTATTCTTTGTAATTAGATGCCGCGTCATATTTCTAATTCGGTTTCCGTGCTACAGTGGCTAGTGATGAGATATGGAATCTTTAATATAGAAGTTATCCAGGCAGCCATTAAGATTGCCAAGCAAGAAGGCGTTTCTGTTTCCCTAGACCTGGCCAGTTTTGAGGTATATTGGCAACATAATGTCTTGAAACGAAAACTTGACAATTCTTGGAATGTATTTTCTTGTTTTATAATAATCTTACTTGTGCAGATGGTAAGGAAGTTCAGGTTGCAACTTCTACAGCTGCTGGAATCAGGGAGCATAGACCTGTGCTTTGCAAATGAGGATGAGGCTGCTGAGCTCTTGAGGTGATGCCCATTTCTTCTCACATTAATTTGTGCAACAGTGCTGTAGTATGATAAACAACCTTCAGTAAAAACTTTTTTCGGTTTGATCCCGGGCAATGGTGGAAAAGTCATGTTGATCATTTACATGTGAAATTGCAGTAGTGACAACAAAGGAGATCCTGAATCAGCTCTTGAATTCCTGGGGAAACACTGCCGATGGGCTGTTGTGACTTTAGGAGCCAAAGGGTGCATTGCAAAGCATGGGAAAGAGGTATGTTTTGTGCACTCTCTTCTCTCCCTACTCACTAAAAGATAATCAAGAAAACATAGAAAAGGGTGGCAGGAACATAGCTTAGCAATATTATATAGTTGAAGCCTCTGTTCATTTATCAAGAAGTTTTGTGTTGTTTTGTAGGTTGTCCGAATTCCAGCGATCGGGGAGTCGAAGGCAGTTGATGCAACTGGTGCCGGAGACCTCTTTGCAAGCGGGTTTCTGTATGGGCTAGTGAAAGGACTGACACTGGAAGAGTGCTGCAAGATTGGGTCGTGCAGCGGTGGCTCGGTCATCCGTTCACTCGGCGGCGAGGTGACCCGGGAGAACTGGCAGTGGATGTATAAACAGATGCAGACGAAAGGGCTTCCCATCCCTGAGGCCAGCCCCAGCAGCTTTTCTTATGCCAAATCATGATGATAACTTCAAAGAAAGATCCATCCCATGGCACTGGTTTTTTTATTAGCCTGCCAATGCTTTCCTTATTAACCTGTCGCCTCGGAGACTAATTTCAATTATTATTCAACCTATATCAATCAACTATTCTCATTCAGCACCCATTAATATTATTCACTTCAGCTATGTTTTAGCAACCAATTTATCGCTTTTTTTTTTTGGGAAAATATTCAAATATCTCCCAAGTTATTCATATTTTTTCAAATTTATCCCAAATTATTTTAGTGTTTTAAATTTATCCCAACAATACAATTAATTTTCCGTTAAAAGGAAAAAATAGTTTAGGATATAATTTGAAAAAATATGTATAATTCGAGATATATTTGATCCTTTTGTTATGTCTTTATGACCAAGGAATTATTCAACACATCATTATTGATTTTGGGACATCTAAGATCATACCAAACTCCACACATGAAAGAGAAGTCAATTAAGTTGATAAAAGCAACAGATATTTATCCAAATACAAAGCGAGACACGAGAGGATGAACTTAAACAATCGCAGAGAAATATTATAGTGATTGATTGCCAACAAAATAACACAAGTATGGAGTCCAGGCAGCAGTAATGTTTTACTCTCATTTCCAACATCAAGAAATTGTAAGTGGAGTAGATAGATGAGCATCATTAGATATCCATTGGAGCCGCACCTTGGTCAGGGGTTGCCTCTGGAGCAGCAGCAGTCTCATCAGCAGGGGGTTCTTCGCCAACTACATCAAATTCATTGATCAATTTTTGCACTGAATCTTGATCCAATACGTGAAAAGCCTCCCCAACTCCTAGTACGGCTATTGTGCAGATTGAGCTCGTCATTTTTTCTCCTTGTAAGGTCTCCCTCAATGCAAACAGCGCATCCTTCACCAGGTTTTCCCGTGATGAGTCCACAAAACCCTCAAACTTCCGTTCTAGGTATGTTTTCGCGGCTTGAGACCGAGATCCAATAGCAAATGCTTGATACTCGAAGTAATTCCCACTGGGACAGTTGTAATATAGATGAGCTCCAGATTCATCAAGGCCACCAACCAGCAGGCCAACACCATATGGTCGCTTCCACGAGCGCTGGGTGCAGACCTGCATTTCATGGATAACAATGAAGTTTCGGCAATCAGTACACGTGGAGCTCCGGAGAAAGCCTTAATGATATTTGAGATATTCACGAGATACTAAAATTCTAGTCAACCAGAGATTTGATGAACAAGGTGAAACAGCAAGATACAAGAGAGGAGAACTATTAGAATAATGAAAAATACTGATGATAATACCTTACCCATACCAAATAAAACCTACTTATTTGAAGTTACAGACAAGATTTTTTTTTTTTACCACTTTACATTATATATGCGCCAGATATTAAAGCCACAGATGAACTTGCTATGGAAACATAGAATCTGCAAAGTCTTCCGCTACACAATTATTGCTAATGGCAAAAACTTGCGTTAGGCACGCTTTAAACGGTTTAGGCGGGTTTTATCCGTACCCATCCCAAATAGGGTTTATTAATCCCAATTAGGGTATATTAGATGGGTTTGGCTTGAGTTAATGGATAAAACCCATCTGAACCGTTTAGGCGTGCCTAACCTGAGAACTTCTCTTAGCTAAAATACAAGTGTTTTTATACATGGCAGAAGCTAGTGATATTCACCTCCATCAGCAGTTAATATCTTGGGCAAAAATATCAGGCAAACCACATAACTTCAATAGACAAACTTGCATAGGTGAAAAGTTGTCCAATAAACCCTAATAATAGCAATCAAGGATAGGACAGAGAAACAAAAGAATACACATATTCTGAAATGACATTAAAGCATTTATCAGATAATAAATTAAGGATGTGGTTTGTATGACACATTAAGACAATGCAGTCACCAGATAGATCCATGGCAATAATCAATGTGGATGTGGATTCCCTGGAAAAGACGTAGAATATCCCAATATTCTAAAAAACCCACAGGGGTCCTCACTGGGCGATAGTAGCCCTTAGCCACCTCGAACTCTTTTTCTAAATTGATCCACCTAATACAGGTCGTGCATAAACCAACCACCTAGGTCACCACCAGATATTAGCCTAGTGTAATACCTAGCTAGAACCTTGTGCTTTTTTTGGAAAGTAAAAAATCTTCACCTGCCCTTATCGAGAACAAATATAACTCAATAACCCAAAAGGCCAAGTTCGTTAATGTCTAATTCCACCTAATAGAAGTTATGTATCATACAAGTAAAAATAAAGAAACATGATCAGGTTGTCCCAAGTCACAACATATGCTTATAAGATTTTATAGGCCAGAGTGTCAAACTTCCTTTAGCATGAAAAAAAAAAAGAAAAAAAAAGAAATATTATCAGATTAACTTGGAAGCAGTTGAAAAAAATGGTTTGCCCACATTGCAGCCAACCCTACAAGCTACTTCCCTGCAATTCAAAATGCAAACCATGGAGACTGGGGGTTATCCGCTATCACAAACGCACTTATGTGCTTAGTCCATCTCTAGCATACAGCTAGTTGACTTCGATGGCCAAGCAAAAAGGACAGCTCTTCTGGATCTTCCAAGTTTCACATTGAACAACTCATTAAATTGTGCTGGTTCTACCATTACACTTGATCTTTTGAAAATAAATGCTTCTTGCATAAGAAGCTTTGTAAAGAGTAATATATAAGACTTTGCCCCTGAATTGAACATGTCTCCGGATTCACAAGTCATAGCATAAGACATTGTCAGATTCCCCTTCTCAAAAACAAACACATTTAAAATTCTCCTACTCTTTTGGATCATCCAACACATGCATATATTGATGTTAATCCCCAAAATATGTCATTTTCAATATAAAATTACATAACACTACCACAAGTGATATCTTATCAAATAAGGACATCAACTTTGAACTAATGTACTAAGAATTTATCACATGGAAAGGCTAGAATAAGCACAAAATGAGTGCTTATCTTTTTCTCTCCAAACTTACATGAGTGGATTTATTTTTTCAAATTCACAATCATGGCTAGCTTCAATCACACAGTCTTGTACTACAGTCTTAACTACGAATCCACATACTATCTTAACCAAACAATCAAACTCTTCACTTACAGATTTTCACATTTTCAAAAACGCAAACAACCACAGAAATCACTTTTCAAAAAAAAAAAAAGATTTTAAACTTCCACCAAAATATGAAAGCACGCAATTTTAATGAACTCTTAATAGGTTTTGCATTTGGATTCGAGAATTACCCACTCTACCAACCCTCAATGCTAAGAACTAAGTCCCAATCCGATCGAGACTGAATATCATAAAATAAATGCGATAAATAGTAAAATGCAACAAATTAGGGTTTAAACAAGATTAAACCTGAGCCTTGTCGGCTAGCTGAACAACAAGGCGACCAACGGGGAGAGGGGACTCATACGTATATGAGTAATTAATGCACTCGTTGCGCATGTAACGGGAAAGCACCCGGCCGTCGGCAGTGAGTCCGGCAATGGCGACGCCGATGTGATCGTCGACCTTGAAGATCTTCTTCTGGTGCGACGAGAGCTCGGAGCTGGCCTTGTTGACGCACGCGAGCACCACGTGAGTCTTCGATCGTAGCCCTATCGCAGCCGAACCCTGCTTCACTGCCTCCATCGCGTACTCCACTTGGAAGAGCCGCCCCGCCGGCGACCACGTCGTGACATCGGTATCGTACTGGTTCCTGAACATTTTGAATGCGCTAGAAAGCTGGTTTCACAAATTTGCAGAATGCAGATGCAAACGATTCCCGCCTGTCCTCTTCTTTCCTCGCTCTAATAGTGGAAAATGAAATCGAGCTTTTCTTTTTCTTCAAGAAATAAGAAGCAAGTTTGGCAAACTTCTCAACTTAAAAATAAATAAATAAATAAAAATAAAAAATTGCAAATTTGGGGTTGATTGGATCCATCAATGGGCTTCGAATTGTAGGCTAGGCCCATGTTTTATCTGTGATTTTTCTATATATAGATTACTAGTACTTCACTACGTACGTGGGCACCGAATTAATATATTTTTATTTTCAGCATTATAAAAAAATATAAATGTATCAAATATTATTTTTTTTTATCATAGTTAAAGAATGATAAATTCCAATACAATGTGAATAAAGTTATATAATAACTTGATAAATATTATTTTAAGATATAAACAAAAAAAATCTTAATAAATATTTAAAAATAGATTTGATATTTACCATCAAATATAAAATATTAATTTAACTATATTATAAACTAATATCCAACCATATGAATAAGTTTAATAAAAAAAAGTAGTTACAATAAGATTAAAAATTTTGATAAAAGATAATGATATCACACTTTATGATTGAATAATATAAACAGCCCAATTGGCATCCTTATAGACAGTAGACACAAGAAAATGTAGAAAGAAGCTAACATACCATTAATTATGCACTATTTTTCTCTTACAAATTTCCATTCAAAACTTCCCTTTTTCTTCGCACAATTTTTTTCGAGAGGATGCTTTTATACATTTCTTCATTCATTAATTACAATTTAATTACTCTTTTGTTCATAATTAGTTTTGTTTTCTCTCTATTTTCCCATGCAGCATTATTTTATCTATCTATCTATATATTTGCTATTCATTTCACACCATTAAATACTTGTTTCACAGAGAGTGAATACACTATATCTTGACTTGATCTGCATTTTTTCAAATTTACCATTAAATGAAAATGTATATAGATGGTTGTTGCTATTTTTTAAGATACAAATCTTTCTTAATGAGTCCCCCGATAATCTCTGACTCGACCAGACAATTCAATCTGAACCTAATATGAAATTAACGGGTTGGGTTAACCCATTTAAATGATGGGTCAGTTTTGGATCGAACCCACGAACCCAATTAAAATTTGGATCGGGTTCGGGTCATATTTGGGTCGGCCCCATAACCCGAATAACATGTGAAATTAATCAATTTTACATTTTAATGTTATACTAGCTTTACACCCGTGCGATGCGCGAATTAAATGTATATTATTTTATTTTACAATATTAAAATACAATTAATAAAGTTATATATATTAGCATTTTTAACAATTCTTTTAAAATATGTTTGATTACATTCATCAATATTATATTTAATGTTTTATAATATAAATTATTTTTCATATTATAAGTCAAATTATATATATATATATATATACATATATATATATACATATATATATATATATGATTATAATAAAAAGAAAAAGAAGTAAATTACTTAACACAAATACTATGAGGTTTGATTAAAAAAATGTTCATATTAAAGATAGTATAATTGTATTATTTAAGAAATAATAAACATAATAAATTAGTGGGATCGCTATATTTTTAAAATATGATATAATATTTTTTGACGGTAACAATTTTTTTCACTATTATCTTTTAATATATAAATAAATTATTTAATTATATTAAAATATAATTATAAGATTATAAACATATTAAATCTAAAGACATGTATTTTCAATCTTATACTTTAATATTATTTATATAATCCCATGTCTCAAAGAAATAGGGTCTTGTTAATTTATTATTTAATTTAATTGTGTGATATTGAATATTGATTCGAAACAATGACGATTTTGATCAGATTTTCTAAACATATATTTGGAGAAATAGAGTATTCAATAATTTTGATTTTTGATACATTGAGAGATTTATGGAAATGATACTTAACATAAAATAGAATTGTAGATGTTAAAAATACATTTATTAATCAATTTTTATTACACGGTTATAATTTGGTTCAGCAATCCACCTACTTTCTCTTTACGGTCTTCATATATTGGTCCCGAAATCAGAGTAATAAATTATGCATCGGAAGAATTAAACTTTTGCACTTGGTTCTGAAAACTGACTTGACTCAGTTTTCAGGTAAATGAAGCACAATTTAGCTCAGAAGTTATTAAGTAAGTTTTAAGATATGCACTTCAATACATTGACAAATATTGAAAGTTTCAAAGTAAGTTTGATAACTTATAATGCCAAAACTTAAATAAAGAGAGTAAATAAGACAGGATATTTATAGTGGTTCGAAATCAAAGTCATACGTCCACTCTTCCAAACTTAATCGGAAATCCACTAATTTTCAGTGCGCTTTCTCACGATCTATGAACAAGTCGTCGAAATCCTCCGTCCTTCGGTCTGTTATTATCACTCGCCCAGAAACTCCTTGTAAGTTGATCCTTCTTCAGGTTGAAGTGAGGATGCACCCCGCAGCCTTCTTCCTGAATGATTGGATGTTTCCTCGTTCTTCCTAGAATTCAGTATGGTTGATTAGGCCTGTGATAATCAATATCCCAGAGTAGGATACTAACTGTTATGAATATAACTTTTGGAAAATTATATTTACCAAGAAAATTGTAAGATCCGAATTTTTTTTGTCTTCAAATAATTTTTTTATTAGTAAAGGTCAGTATTCCTCTATGAGCATCTTACTTAAATTTTTTTTTTTTAACTATGAATCAAATATATCTTATTAAGGGAGCAGGAAAGAAACCTAATTTCATTTAGAGTTTTATCATATTAATATTTATATTTATGAGATTATTAGTTGTTTAGATAAATAAAAATCTTACTAAAGATTTACGTGTCGTAATATATGCAAGATATACAACCACAATCTTAGATAACTTAAATTGTTTTATTCATATTTTTTTTACTAGGACTTTGTCATGGTAATTTTGAGCCTTATTAAAGAGTAAATGGAAGAAAGCCCACTTCTAGATTAGATTTCCTCTTAATCTATATATATATATATATATAGATTTAGGAGTTAAATCTTCTTCTTGCTGAACAGACCTTCCTATTATATATATGTACAATATTTATACATATTATTTCCTAGATTAAAAGAGAAGAAGAAAGGAATAATTTGAGGTTGGGTCGATTAGTTTTACAATATTGGATTGATGTGTTTTCTATTTAATTATTTATTTAATTTCTTTGTTGGCAACTAAGATTTAATTTTAGTTATTTTGTTTGGATTGATAGAATATATATGTATTTATATATATACACAATAATAAATAAATAAAAATAGCATATCATAATGATTAATTAATGATAATGGATTTTTAATTAAAAAGAGGGAAGTTTATTCTTCATATGATTTTGATCGGACTTGTTAGTTTTCTCACTATTAAGGTAATGTTTCATTCATGACAATTATTTTATTTACTCATAAGATACATGTGTAGCTGAAAGGTAGGAAGTATCAATTTGAATGCTTTGATGCGCAGTATTCTGATGGTAATAAAGAAAGGAGAATTCTGCGAAGTTATTTATGCAATTTTGTTTTTGTATTTAGGTAGTGATTGTTCCCTGTTATCTTTGTGAAAAATTCAAGAATTTATTTGGTCTTATATCGATTTGAGGTGGGTAAATTATTATTATTTTTAGCAAAAGAAAGAATGTTTTAGAAAATATACTTTTATGTCCAATATTAATTATGCGTTTGTGAAATTTTGGGTGAAAATTTTATATGGTAATGGTGCCAGTGTTAAACTTTACCAAAGTCTAACACTGATACTTTAACGTCCTTGTGTTAAACTTATCATTTCATGCTGAATTTTGGCGGTTACAACCGTTCCCTATTTTTTAGGGTTGCGTATCTAAACCCTAACTTCGGTTTTTCTAAGATCCTAAATATCTGGGATCGTGTATATTGTTGTTAGTAACTGTATATTACTATTATTTTATAACATCAACCCCTTCGGGACCGATGTCAGGGCCTGCAGTCTGATGCACCCCAACCACATTTTCAGTTGGCGTCTACCAAACCTGGAAGGTTGTTGATAGCGGGACTCGAACCCTCGACCTGCCCTTTAACATCAATCCCTAAGGAGTTGATGCCACCAGTTGAGTTGAACTGGAGATGTGGTTGGGGTGCATCGGATTGCAGGCCCTGACATCGGTCCCGAAGGGGGAGATGTTATAAAAAAGTGCAGCTCAACTGGTTAACATCAACCCTTTGGGTTTGGTGTTAAAGGGCAGGACGGAGGTTCGATTCCCGCTGCCAACAACCTTCCAGGTTTGGTAGACGCCAACTGGAGATGTGGTTGGGGTGCATCGGACTGTGATAAGCTCGTATTTTGCCTCACTTATCACGTTGTTTTCCTATTTGTTTCTTGCATTTACTAGAGTTTTTAGTTAATAATTGAGCATGAAGTGTTTATAGTGGATATTATGCTTGTCATGGTAATATTTTGCAGGTTTTAGGCTAAAATCAATAAAAACCCGTACCAAAAGCAGTTGATGTTCAAAGGAACAGTCACGAATTCTTCCACACGTGGAATCTGACCTAATGGAGCATGGAAACAGAAAGATCTTTGAGTTAGCTTTCCAACGCAACTGGAATCGGGTCAATCGGAGTTCGTGAGACTGCGCAGAGGGAGTCGACACAGAGATTTTTGTGTCGAGAGACAGACATCCTGTCGATCGAGACAGAGGTCAAAATTTCGGAAACTTGTGATCTGCATTCCTGTCGATCGACAGGCGCGCCGGAAAGGCATATTTTTGCCCAAATTGGAGATTTTTCATTCCCAAACCATTACCTTTTGAAGATTTGATTTCCCCCCTATAAATAGGACTTATAAGGCTCGAAAATAATGTTCAATTCCTTGTTATTTTTACTTTAATTTTCAGCAGTTTAATTTCCTAGTACTCTTTATTTTTATTGTTGCTTTGGATTCAAGACATTCAAGTATTTCTAGGTTCCTATTGTTTTAATGATTCAAGTAAGTTTCTTTACATCTTTTGCAATGTTTATTTCAATTATGTTAGGCTAGAACCCTTAACAGGTTCTATGATTTTCTCCATCCTTTTTGGCATGTGTTAATTCGATTAATTCCAAACTCTAATTAATTGGTTTAAATTCTATGGTTTTGATCTTAAAATCTATTTTCAATTGAAGGATCGAGAGATGAAAATTGGATTAGGTTTATAGTTATTAATTTGAGACCGAGAGGAAATAATTAATAGTAGGAAAATAGAATTTTGATATAATTGGTTTCTGTCTCAAAAGGAATAATCAATTGTAGGTTTTTCAAATCTGTATCTTTATTGAGATTGACTAGTTTGTGTTCTTGAGACCGAGAGGTAAAATTCACTTTCTAGTAATCTAGGTTTTAATTGCCCAACCAAGGAATTAATTCCAAAATAACAGATTTCCCACCTTAATGATTATTTTGGGTTTGGATTGATTGATTATTGCATGTTGATTGGATTGGTTGATTTCCCTAGAATCTGTGTTTTTTATTATTGAATTTTATTCCCAAGTTATTTTTCTATTTTGAAAACAAAAAACTCTTCTCAAATTTGGATTTGCTCAAACAAAAGATAGATAAACTATGCCAGTACATGAGATGATTTCATTGTACTATCCCTGTGGGTTCGACATACCTTTGGGTTTATAAATTTATTTGCATCGTTATATTATAATAAAACTATTAATTTTAACAGGCGATCAAACTGCAGGCCCTGACATCGGACCCGAGGGGTAGATGTTACATATTTCCTATTTTATCTTATAGGAAAATAATGGGAGTGTCTCCACAACTTAAAACCACTCTACGTGAGATTAGTGGAGCTTCGAGAACGTGCAGCGAAGCAGGTGGACGTGGGAAGTGATTAGGGCCACGATTGAAAGCGTGGCCAATGAGAACATGCGCTCCAAGTAGTCGAAATAAATAGGAGATTCGAAGACTGAAGAAGTCGAGCGATTTAGGATTGAGAAAGAGTAATCTGCAAGAAGTTCTTCAAAGTATTCGGATCTCAACCCTCACGAATCATTTCAGCACAAGTCCAACGAGTCTAAGGTGGAATCTATCTCCGGAGAGTGAATCATACGGTAGAGGAGCTTTTAGAATTATTTTGTGTTGATTTATTTGTGAGTATTTGTTGAATTTCTTCAAGGGAGTGAACCAAAAAGAATTCATTATTATTTTGTACTTTCGTTTTACTGTGTAATTTTAAATTTCATAGTGAAGCTATTTTTGTCGTGAGGCACTCATGGGTTTAGAAAAAAATCCGTGATGATTTTAATTCCGCTGTGTCAAACTTTTCAAACTCTAACTTTAACACCTAAATATTTGTGGTAAATCGGGCACTATATTCTTCATATGGATGTATGTTCATATATCATAATTTGTCTTGTTCACAGTTGATCAGAACTACAAATGTTCTTTCTTGGTATTACACAATTAAATGAGCAGTGGACCAGAATATAAAGAAGTGTGAATCATTTATCCTATTTTTGTGTTGAGCATTGTGTGGATTATGGTTAAGAAAAAATGCTCTTTATTTCCTTGCGTGTATTTAAATATTGGACTATATGAGAATATGTATATGTATATTTTTCCAACCCCTGAGTGCATTTTTGTACTCACCCCCATATTTTTAAAATGTTTGCAGGTATTTGATAGTGGAGTAGCAGATAGAGCGTGGTGGAGATGAGATATATTCTTAGAACTCTTAAGTTTTTCTTTTATTTAGATTATTGCACTTGATTTAGATTTAGACTATTTCCATTTAATTTTTATTTTTAATCAGTTACTTATGATTGTTGGATTACTATATATTTTTCCTGGATTTTGATTTAGTTCGAGATCTTTTGGTTTTAAATATTTTTCTAAGATTGACTTATTTAATAAGGTTGTTTAATTTTATTTGAGATAAAATTATGCATTTAAGAATCGAAATGATAATATTTTAAATAAAGTATTTAGGGTGTTACAGAAATAACTTTAGCTTTAAACTTTAGTCTCGTGCTCTTAGATAGATGCACGAAAGGATAATTGAGTTAGAAACTCAAGTCTCGTGTACTTAGAACACGGAAATATAGAGAGCTTTGAGTAGTAAATTGAGTAGAGTGTCGGCTTAACTTTTCACGTGATGCAGGTGTCTTCTTTGTTTGATCTGTCCAGCTATTTATAGACAGGTGTTGTCGACATTTTGAATTCTATCCGTTAGGCACAATGATCTAGTCGTTAGAGTCAAAGAATGGATTGTCCAATCACATCCATTCTTCCTGCTCAGCTTTTCACCTTTTGCAGTGTACTTTCTACTTGCTCTTGTCAGACTAAGTTTCAGTACGAGGAATCCAAGTTTAAGCTTCCTCGTACTAACTTTTGACTTTACATTGAAATGACTAAAGTCTGACTTCGAACACTTGTTTTTCACGTGCTCTTGAATGTTGATACTGAAAACTGACTTCCCAAACTCAATTTCAGTTTCCATCTTACTTTGGAAAACATAGTTTCCAGAAACTCAGTTTCTGGCCTTACTAAGTTTCAAGCACGAGCACTTGTCCTCAGAACTTCAAGTTTTTTAGTTCTTTTCTTCAAGCATGGAAACTTGGTTCTGGATATCTCAAGCTCTATCTTCTTCAATATCATTATCAGAAACTTAGTATCTGATTTCTCCGCTCGGTCTTCAACATCTAAGTTTCTAGTCTATTTTAAATACGATGAATCCTATACAAGGATTACATTTGGAGACTCTAAAACTTAATGCTAAAGTAAGTTTTGACATATCAAAACACTAAATTTGGAGGTGAACTGAAACTCATTGCCTAACATCATATCTACTAATACATTTATATATTCATTTACAATGCCACTATCAATACTATTCTCTATTTTCAAGTTAATATCACTAATCTTTTAACTTACCTGTTAAGCTACCACCCCCAACACTTTTTTGTAAATGAAATTACATTTCTATTCCAACTTTCAATCTCTTTGTGGCTTTTGTTGGAGATTACGCGTATATATTCACATATAGAGAAGATTGTCTCGACTCTTTTTGTTATTTTACTTCCGTATTTTTACATATCTTTGTGCTTATATATATTGCCTTGTAAATAATTACACATCAATGAAATATACGATTATATTTCTTTACAACTCCTAATCTTCTGTCGGATCCACTATCTAGCTCGTACGTTGACATTACAAGTGTCAAGAATTATATGATTCAGATTCAACTAAAGGACAAATGTAAGAGAATTTTTTAGTTGAATAAGACTATAGTCTACATCATGCAAGAGGTCTCAAAATTAGAGAATAAAAAATGCAATGTTTTGACAAATGTCTCAAACTCTATATATTTAGTATTTATGGAAATTGTGAATTGGGAAGTGGATGGCAATGACACGGCGAAGCAATGACAAATATTTATTAGACTATTGTCACAGGATGGGAGTTTGGTACTCATAAACACCGATACTGAGCCTTAGGATTCGATCTGCTCGTTGTCTCGTACGTGGACATTACAAGTGTTAATAATTATCTAATTCAGATTTAATTAAAGGACGAATGTAAGAGAATCTTTGAGTTGAACAATACTATAATGCACATCATGCAAGAGGTCTCAAAATTAGAGAATAAAAAACACAATGTTTTGGCAAATTTCCCGAACTCTATTCATTCGGCATTGATGGAAAATTGTGAATGAGGAAGTGGATGGCATTGACAAGCGGAGCAGGGATAAAATAATTACTAGACTATTATCACAGGATAGGAGTTTTAGTACTCGTAAACACCGATACTATGCGATACTATGCGACCTTAGGACTCAATCTTAAGCGGCCTTGCCCAAATTGAGTTGAGAGAAAAAAAGCACTTGGAGAATGCTAGGAACTCTTTTAATTTGAAAACGCTTACAAACGAGGGAAGACTCCCTTTTATAGCCAAGGGAGGCTTCCCTTAAATTCTACACACTTCTATAATTAATGAAGTTTTATAACATTCTAAGACATTATAGTCTCTTTTAAAAGACTTTCACATTATTCTAAGTCTATTCTCAAAGGTTTCACACTCATCTATTTCAATCCTGAAGGTTCCCCAACCTTCTGAGGTGTTCCACAACGTTCTTCCATGTTTTGCAATGTGCCGGAAGTTTCCACATCATTCCAGGACGTTCCACATCCTTCTGGAGTCTTCCATATCTTTCCACACGCTTCCAAATCCTTTCGTATGCTTCCGGATCCTTCTTTAACCTTCTATATTTCTTCCTTCCATAGTCTTCCGCATGGGTCTAGGGACATCAAGATGGTTTTGAAATACTTTAGAACCTCTTAGTTTCTTTCCATACATGACACTATCATGTGAATATAATCATATACTCCCTCCGTCCCATTACATTAGACGCGTATTCCTTTTCGGTCCGTCCCGTTTATTAGACACGTTTCCTAATTTGGCAAAAAATTAACTTAACTTAATAAAAATTAACTACACCTAAAATTACTACCCTACCCCCAAATTTTTTACAAATTCCCACCCTACCCTTTGAAACCCTAAATCCCCACTCATCTAAAATGAATCTCATTTTCATCTCTCCTGCGCCGCTGCTCTCGATCTCCTCTATACGAACTCACGACCACCACCTCTCACCACCGTTCACCATCGCCGTCGCTTCTCACCTCCTCTACACGGTGTCTCACAACACATCTCACCACCACCACCGTCGCTTCTCACCGCCGCTCTCACCACCACCGCCCTCCTCTGCACCGTCGCGCTGTTCTTGGCCAAGAGCCTCGAGTCGCTGCGACCGATTAGGCAGGATGAGGTCTCCGCCATGGTTGAGTCCATCTTCAATGACTGCTCTGCTTCTGGTATGTCTTGTAAAATCAAGAAAATCTCCAGATTTGATGAGATTTTTCATTTTCTTGAACTTGGGTTTGTTCAGGTAAGAGCTTGATGCTGAGGAAGTATCTTGGTTCGATGTCCTTCAACATCACGAGAATTGCATTTGGGAAGAGATACGTCGACACAGAAGGGACGATCCACAAGCAAGGGGAGGAGATGAGGGCCGTCGCCGGCAACCGGCTGACTCTCGGTCGTTCTGCATTCCCCTTATCTTTTTTAAGTTTGTAATTAGTAATTATTTTATTAATATTTTATATGTTAATCTTTCTTTAAACATTCAAACACTATTTATCTTGGTTCATGTGTCACTCCCTCTGTTTCAAATAATATTGGACGGAGGGAGTACTTTGTAACTCTAATTCATGCTTTTGGAGCATGTGGTTATTGACCTTGTTGTTAAGGTAATTTTTTTCTTTATGTTGTTGCAATTCTACCTGGTCAAGCTTTAATTCAACTTCTATGACTTCTTGTGATAATCCTTTTCTTTTTTTCTGTTGTTAAAAATGTTAAAATTAGACAAAATACATTTAGCATTAAAAAAATTTGAATGAGTCATGGAATCATCATACCTTATGTTCTTTTTCAGCTTCTTTTGTTGCAAATTTTGTGCACCATTTTTAGTTTTCTATGGGTGCATTAAGTGTGTCAAATAAATTTGCATAAAAGTAATTAGTGAATAACATTTTGCACCCTCGAACTCATGGGAAACAATTAACAATTTCTTAGAAAAAACTTTGGGAATCTCAAACATCGTCTATGTTAATTAATTTATCTCAAAGAAAAAACTTTGGGAATATCAAATATTGTCCACATTAATGATTAATTTATTTTAAATTGAATAATTATGATTATTTATTTTAAATTTTGAATCTTTATAAAGTTTTATTTAATATTTTAATTGAACTTCATTTTACCATATATAATTTCATTCTGACTTATTTAATATTGTTAACTTTTTATCATTCAAACGGTAAACCTTAATAATTGATGTGAAAAGTTGCCGTGACAAAAAAATTATATGTTTTATTTAAACGTTGAAATAATATTTTTAAATTAGAAATTTTGAGTTTTGTAATTTAAGTCAATTTTTCTTTTTTTTTTAAGTTTTTTAAAATTTAAAATTTTGACAAGCCAACACATACTTAGTTTTTTTTTATGCAATTATTAAATTTGTTATTTATTAATGATTATAATAAACGTAAGGGTGATTCATATAATATAATTTGGTTTAATCAGACTAATCTATGAACTTTGTGCTAATTGTCATCTCGGATTTCAGTATTAACTAAATATATGTGTCACTCAACTAAAAAAAGGGTAATTTCTAATTGAACTCCAAAATCCAAATGAGTGTTGATAAAGCCTTGGACTATGGGTGGGAATAGGTCGGGCTACCCGACAGGGGCCTACGGCCTAGCCTACCACAGGCCAGGTTTAGGCTATTTAAAAAGCCTATTTAGCTAAGCAGGCCCGGGCTCAGGCTCGAAAATAGGCCTACTAAGCCTAACAGGCCGGCCTATGAAAATAATCATATATTATATAATCATATATTATATAACCAATTAAATATATTTATTATCTAGAATTAAAAATTTATTTATGATTTATGAATAATAAAATAAGTTAAATAAATCATTTGTTACTAAATAATATATTTATCTAATTTATTAAATGTATTTGTTATTGAAATAACATAATATATTTATAACTTAAAAATAAAATATACATTATAAATTTTAAGTAGGCTCTCATAGGCTTTATACAGACTAAAGATCAGGCCTATTTCATTAAAAAGGTCAGACTTAGGCCTACAAAAAAGCCTACTATAGATAACAGGTCAGGCTCAGACCTCTTCAAGTTATAGCAGGTCCAGGCCTCCGGGACCAAAGTCCAGCCTAGCCCAACCTATTCCCACCCCTACCTTGGACCAACGAAATTCAAAGATTAAATTACGTTAGATAATCCATAGATTTGTATATCAAATCATTAAATTCATCAATGAACATGCTAGGTAGAATGTTGAATCAATATCATATCTATATATATATAAAAGCAAAACCCCCACACCCAAAAATTTTCCCACAAAAAATACTTACCATATATAAGTCTACAATATATTAAGTAATTAAGAATATATATGGTAACTTACCAAAATAGTTCTACTATATATTTGGTAATTAAAAATACATAGAGTAAGTATTTAGTTACTAGAATTTATAATTAAGTATTACTTACTATTTTGTTGATATATACGAATAATTAAGATTACTAATATTATTCAAAGTGTTTATTAGGAAAAAAAAATAACAAAATGTGTATTTTATGAGAATTATAACAATGGAACACATTATAAATTAATTACTTGCAATAAAATTAAAATAAGTTTTACACATGTATATACCTAAACATAATACTTTTTAAGACTTTTTTTCTCTAAAATAATATTATCCAAATAATTGAAAATAAATTATGATTTGCTATTTTA